>JAQGAE010002712.1:0-16861 GCA_034696685.1 Julus scandinavius | reverse complement strand
TTCAACAGAGCATGCGCACATGAGGTCAACATTAACGGTAAGTGAAACGTACGTTTCTTGCTAAATCTCTCTAATGTAATTGATCCTCATTTATATTTGTAATACACTGTTAAGGAATTTTATGGTAGAATAATATCACTTCAGGTCTACACAATACATATTTATTCCGTATAAAAATATTAAACTGTAATCCAATAAACGTAATGTGGAAGCCACTTTCCATAATGCAACCACACATGCCACCAAAAGTCGCTTTGAAGAACCAGACATTTGTATTAAGCCATCGAGAAACACTTGCACGATCCACGTACATTCGGCAGTTCAGCACTCAAACTATTTCTTGGCTTTCAAACTGCAAAATGATACTCACTGCGAAATGCATGTAGCAATAGCTGTCACTAGCATGTGGCGTCACACGCAAATCACATTGTGGAAAACCAGCCATGCATGTCGATCCACACCTCTTGAATACAGAAAGCATGTATAGGGGAGAAATCATCAGCGATTTGGCCATAACATGAAATCCAGTAGGCGCAGGCGAGTTATCATCAATAACGCATGGAGGCCATTGATTTATGTCATCTTGCGCCATAATTTCTACTTCTGACGCTGATGGGCTCACAATGGAATACAATCCTTCATTGTTTACACCTTGCCCGATCGCAGTCGCCTTCGGATATTACAAATATCCGGTGTCACGCCAAACTATGGACATGCAAACGCCAATGAATCATCATCCTAAAAATCAGGTGTGACCAATAACGCGATTCTAACAAAGGCCATCGATGATTTGACAGGAATTGCAGATTGGTAGTTCTGAAAAGCTGCACTTCCAATTTCTATGAATAAACTGGCCAGCGATAATAAACTAATCAAGATGGCCGTTTTCTTTGCAATCTGCTTTTAGAAAAAAATTGAGATAAAACTTAACTTTGTCATAACACATGCCAAACTTTCAAACACAACAGAGATATTCCAGTTGAAACCCAAAGAACACTAAGTGCATATGCATTGTGGTACTCAGCCCACTTGGCAATTGAAAATTTGGAATTAAGTTTTTTTTTTGGATTTGGCTGCATTTTTGGTAATTTATAATAAATGTGAAGAAAGGAAGGAGCACGTTCAGCACAAAACATGGTTGCTGTAGAGTAATTGCAGGCACAATTTCTAGAATTTATTAAACCCTCCAAACATCTTTATTTATCGCACCAGGCAACAAAATCCGTATACAGTTTCTAAGCTGTGTTGAATTAATCGACTTATTTTGAACATTGTTTGTTGCTGCAGAGTCATTGCAGACAAAATTTATTTTTAGAATATACTAAACTCGTCAAACATATTCATTGATCACATCAGTCAACAATATCCGTATACAGTTGCTAAGCCACGTTGAATTAATCGACTTATTTTGCCAGATCGCTTTATTTATACTTCTGACAATGATAGCAGACTGTGTCATTTTGAGCTCAAACATTTATACAACTACAAAAAATAGTCATTACCGAAAATAAAATTTTTCGCTAAGCAAACTATAGTTGCACAACCATGTGTTCATCATATACACGTACAATATTGTGCAACCTATAAAAAACATTATTCGTAAGCCACAAAGTAATAAAACCATAAAACCAATATCCATAGCCTTAAAGATGAGAACTGATGATCTAGATGATTAAGTCTCATTTTAAGTTATTCTGCTTTGAGTTTTTGAATCTGTTTACATAAAATGTTACGCCTTAAAGTATAATATTTACTCAAATCAAGTTTATTGTGATCAATGGGCACGTACAGGTAAGGACAGAAGGAGGTCCAGTGTGGCCATATGGCCCATACCTCACGATTTTTAAGGATCTTACTTTTTATAATAGATATAAAATGGATCCCTTTGACATTGGCATACCAAAACCATTCTGCAGTAAAATTCAATTTTTGTGCAGCAAAAGTTACATTTTTTTTACATTAAAGGTTTCCTTGTTCTGTATGTAGTAAAGATTACATTGTTCAGCAGCAAAAAGATTACAGTTTTCTGCAGCGAAGGTTAAACTTTTCTGCAATAATAGTACGATTTTTGTGTGGTACAAGTGCGATTTTTGTGTGTTACATAAGCGATTTTTGTGTGTATGGTGCAAGTGCGATTTTTGTGTAGTACAAGTGCGATTTGTGTAGTTCAAGCGCTGTTTTTCTGCAATAAAAATGTGATTTTTCCACACATATTAATCCGATGATGCAGTCATTCAGGTTCCAGAATCAAGTGTTTGTGTTGTGATATTTTCATGGGAAAACCATATCCAAAGTTACCAGTTGTTGCATTGATGATATTTCGGAGCACACAAACGTATTTTGTGCCTTATACAGACTCAAGATTGAGCGTCGCGGCGAGCAACCATTAATAACAATGAATGATGAACAACAGGCGCAGCCGCAACAAATTGAAACTATCTTGAATTGGGCGTGTGGCTGTTACATTCATTGAGATCAATAGCTAAATGTTCAGTTTGGTAACTGAACAGGCGCCTTCGCCAATTTAAAAAAGCTTACGGGAGATGGAGAAAACAATTTCACAAGCGTTTACCCCAGCAATTTCAAAACAGTTATCGTCTGAGCACGTGCACCGGGGGAAAGATCTGCTGCATGGCGTGCCGATCAAGATTCACTAAACGTGTTCGATGAAACCCATTAAAACGCGACTGTTCAAACTACAATTTATACATCCTTGCACAAGACGCAATGATTGGATTAGTGGCCAACTGGATGATGTATGCTGAACACAGCGTGATAGCATTATATAATCGGGTTGCACGCAAATCACGGTTAAATGACTCAACTTGATCTACGTTAACCTCTTCATTAGGGCACAATGCAGTGACTCAGCACCACCGTTTCATGGACCATTGGCACAACTCTCACAAAATAAAGAGTCATTAAACTCAAAGGACAAAGCTATTTGATGCAATGACTTAAAACGTCACTCGTTAGAATACGGAATTATGAGAATTTGTATGACTATAGTTTAAAAATCTGTAAATTTTGCGAGGAAATGTAGAATCAAATGTGAAGATACAAGAAATTTACTTCCAATTTACTCAAAATTATCCGTATTTCAAATTACACTCGTTTGAATGACCCATTTGGCCAGAGAATCCCATGTCCTTCTTAGGTTAGGGATGTTCTAAGTTGACCTACACATGGACTTTCTATTCGAAACATGGGTTCAGTTAAAGTTGATTTATTTCTGTTAGGTGTTTAAAAATTAGTGTTTTAAAGACTAAAGAGTTGTTTCAAATGAAATGCACAATTATAACACTATTAAAGGTTTTTAAGATGGTTGTTCATAGGTGGAACCACTAGTCAAAATGCGAAAGGAATACTCCTTACATTAAGTTAGTGCCTTCATAAACAAATAGCATCGCTTATATATATATATATATATATAAACAAAGTAAGGGCGGCAAGACACATTTTATGTTGCTTCATCTAAGGTGCCACAAAACCCCTTTTCTTAAACAAGCTTGATAAAACCTTCAAAGATGCAGTATTTGTTTACAAAGCATACATTTTATTTTGAGTGTATATGTGAGAACATGGGGAAACACTAATGTTTTTAACTTCCCATACCCAATAAACGTCACCTGTCTAGGTGGTCTTGGTCTTAATCCATCTTGGAATAAGCACATACATGTTTTAAAACAATAATTTTATACAAGTTTCCAAGAATCACATCAAAAAAATTGTTTCAGTCTCTGTTCATCAATCTATAGTAGTTCCAAAAACGATTGAGGAACTAGATACATACTATGTATTGAAGACAAAAGGTGGTACGACACTGATTTACAACAACACACATGTTTCAATAATTTGGCACGCCCCGTGTATTAAAATGTTACTTCACCTTTTCCCGGTATAACAACACCATGCAGCAAGCACGTTCGAGTGAATTAAATAATTACAGGATCACTTGAAATCTTATTTCTCCTGCAGGTCCCAGTCTGTGCATACAATTCTCCAAAAACAGGCCATGTTTCCTTAATGGGCCTATAAGCCGTCGAGACGTGCAACTGGATCTGCATGATACACTCGCTTGCCATTAGCGAGCAGATGTGAAAAAAGGAATCCTTGTTGTGAAGAGCCTACAAAGCCTAAAACGTCCCAGCAGATTGCGTTTCTCTATAATCTATTAGTCCATACATACTAATTTCAGGTTATCACTTACAGCACGAAACATCTAATTTTATTAATATTATCACATGCCGCATGCGGCCTACATTAACGCTCCTTAAGCGTAACGCTGCAAACCATCTGCATTGCATGTCATATAACAATACCTATTAGACCTGCGCCATATAAATAAATGAGCGGATGAAATCATTTTTACGAACACGGTAAAGGGAGGAAAACGCATCCTAATTAAAATTAAAAGTTAATTGGGCCAGCACAAATCGCTTATAATTAGCCAAATGGCCAGTGAACCTTGCCATCATTCATGCTGGCAAGAATATAACGGTCAACTAGGTTCTGGGAACAAACTTTTGTCATATGGGTTCGCAAATAGTATCCCGACATGCAATAGCTTTTACAGGAAATTATGGGCGTAACCTTAGAAGAATATTCTCATTGTCTAAAATTACCAACTGTCCTCTCTTCAGCATTAATTATGCGAACATTTGATACAGAACAATTAGGTAAATGTGGACCGTTTAATCGAGCGGGAAATAAATTAGGTGCATGGAAATTGTTTGACAGTGATATCTCCAAGAAAATAAATTGCAGGAATCATCAGGAAAAGCAACATGACCAATTAATGCAACATGATACATTTACAATATGTACAGTGGAACCTTGGTTTACGAACGTCTTTGTCTACAAACACCATTTGTTTATTCGCTTTACGAACGATGCTTCAGTGCACGAACACATTTTTCCGGACAACCAATCAAAGGTTTTAGGTTCTGCAATTGTTTTACTAGTTCCAGCAGAACATCTTTGTTACGGATAAGTTTTACTAAATACAAGAAACATCAAAAATTTGTTATAATTTCCAAGGATTCAAATTAAAATCGATATTAGTTTCAAGGATATAGCCTACTTTGCAAATATGGCAAAAGTTCGTCTCTTGTTTTATCATCGACATTTGCAGATGCAATGGATGACAATCCATTGATGACGTCGATTTGAGACTATAATTAACAACAGAATAGAGTATATAATAATACAATTTTTCCTAATGGAAACAATGTTTGTTAAAGTAAATTTCTTAAACAGAATCTGCAAATGAACTTGATTCTCAGCAACGTCAGCATGACGACATCACGTGGGTGTCTTTATTTCCTATAATGTTGAAAATCATGGATGTATTAAACTGCTTTCTTCTGATCTTACTGTTATATTTATTTCCTTTCTGCATTGTTTCCACACATAAAGCCATAAAATGTTTTAAAAAAATTCTAGGACAAAGAACGCATTATTTGGATTTACATTAATTGCAAAGGAAAAATTTGATTCGTATCACGAACATTTCGGTTCACGAACATGGTCAAGGAACGGATTAAGTTCGTAAACCGAGGTTCCACTTTATTTTTATACACAGTTTTTTTCAGGTCAAATGAATTAACTGTTATGATGCTGTGATTAACATCCTTAAAATGAACTTTGCATCTTAAGAAAAAGATTTTAATAAAGTTGCCATCATTTTTGAAGCTTTTGTTTCGCATTATTCATGATCATGACAAAAGAAAATTTCCTCTTGCCAAGTACTACGAATATACATACATAGCGTAAACTTGATCACAAGTCATAGCTTTCATCAAATGTTGATAAGGAATATCCCTCCCTCTACACATACAATAGAATTCTACAATTTCTAGTTTAGTTAATAAGGGATTTTCCCGTCAATTGTTATCCCAAAGTTAACCCATCGTGAGGGAATGATGAAAATAGCAAAAACTCAAGTTTTGGTCATTCTCAAATTACCCCACCAATTTCACGGTAACCAAAATAACAACAATGTTTATCAAATTAATCTCTATACAAGTAACATTTTGCAGGAGCATCCACTTCCGAATATTCATCAATTTGCTAGTTTAAGTGTATTTACAACATCTTAGTGACCTATAGCCCGCAGTTTTATCCGAAAAGACAGAAAATGTTCACTTAGCTGCTTTTTTGCAGAACAAACGTTTTTTAAACGTTCGAGAAGTTTTAAGTGGTTGATTTTTGTCAATATCGCCTATAGCTCTAAATGAGAATTCAATGATTATAGAAAACAACAGCTACATCTACTGGTGTATCAGAGCATAGTCCACCGAAAAATAGTTGGGTCACTGGCTTTATTGGAACGTTTATTGGTTTTCTCGTTGTCCCTTGGTTGCAGTATTAAACGCCACTGGGGAAATGGGCCCCGAATCCGATCTTCCAATTTTCCCTTCCCTGTGGAAGCACAGTCGGTTTCTAGCAAGGATTTTTCCGAACTCGGCTTCGTGCAAAGAATTGCTAAATGACCTATCGCCACCCTGGTTCCGAGAGAGGGAAATGCACGGAACAGATTTACAAACGGGAATCATGGGGATTTGAGGAGATTTCAGTCATTATCTGCAGGAATCTGGTGACAAGCGAAAAACGATAAATTGTGTTTGAAAACACGGCGAAAGAGTGAAAAAACGACAGGACGTGACTCGGTTGGATAAGGCGAAAACAGCAAAGGTCAATTCGGCACGCTTGACGTGGCCAAAACATGAGGGTTTCGTAAAAAGTCATGGTCAAAAAAATCACTCTGCAAATATAACAGAAAATGGTGACAATCATTTTTAGATAATATTATAATAGAGGGACAAAACGGCAAAGTAGAGGATGGCATTTATGACTAACTGCAAAATGGTCACACTGAAATTCTAATATTTTACTACAAATACCTATAAATACAGTACAGATTTGCTCAACGATTGGATGATGATATGTCTATTTGTATGCAGATTTATTCAGTATCGGCTGATGAACATTCATTTTTAATTTTCTGAAAAAACTGAAACGTGAGCAGTTATTTTAAAATTCTCTTTTTATATTATTTTTTTATACTAGGGGTACTCAAACGAACTTTTCACTTGGGCAGTTGGGCTATCTGCATTACGCCCACATATGGTGCGCATGCGCATTATATTCAAAAAGCTCTGCCATGTGACATGTGAATTTTTTCTCTAGCACTTCTAAAAACCTCATAGCAGTATGTCCAGCCAATTACAAGGCGTCATTTTAAAAACTGGGTCAGCACATGTTCTACTATGGCCCTAATTAACTGATAAACTGCAGACACGTGCAAAATTGTTGGGGTCTGTTTGAGTACCCCTAAATTGTAATTAATTTTCATTAACCATATTAAAATCTTAATAAGTTATTACTTAAAATTTTCTTTACGTTCAGACTACGGTTGTGTTGAAATGCTTGTACAATTTCAAGATTATCAGTAATTGAAATGGACAAAGAGTACTTTATATAATTCTAAAATTTTCTTGATTTTGTGAATCTTTCTTTCACTATAATCTCTTTCTTTCACCATGATTAAATGTAAGTTGCAATTTACTTTTCAACGCCATATGCCATTTTTCTAAAAAAAACTAACATACTAATCCGCTTCCAAAAGTGAAAAAGCAACGAATTGAAAATGAAAGATAATCTATTCTCGTACAGTAAATCTAACATCAACAACGTGGCATTTATGCATAAAAGTAACTTAATTGGCTCGCATAATTCCATATACGCAAAAACTCAGATTTCAGCAGCATTATGAATTATTTCTGCAAGCGTGTGGGGGCCACACATGTGCATATTATATCTGATCTACACCATACAAAAACGCAAAAAAATAGCAGAGAAAAATGGATCGAGAGTCAAGTTTTAATTATTCAAAGCTCAATAACTCTTGCTCTCACTCCCGATTTTTTCGAGATTTAATAAAACACAACTATCCCGTCGTTTTTAGTCGGTTATATAGCAGATGCCATAGAAAATACTGTCAGGAATGCCTCTCAAAACACACAATTAGACGAGTATTGCTTTTAGGCGCTATATATATAGGAAACAACAACATCGCACACGTCTGTTTTCGCAGTAATTAAGTTTATATCAATTGTCAAGTTGATATTTTATTCCGGATATTTAATTTCGCCGGCTGGTGAAGGCGAGGAAATGGAAAAACACGTTGGAAGGAACAGGCAATGCTAAAATTAATAATAATAAAAAGCAGCACGTTTATAAACAAAACAAAAAAAAGAAGCTTTATTTGCATACATTTTATCTCGTTTTACTCGCACTTGAGTGTCGAGTATTAACGTTGACAGGTCTTGTTTTATTTTTTTTTTCTTTCTGCAAAAGGTCTGCACAAATAATTTCCTATAACAAAGATCCTCAGCTAGGAAATGGCATACAGGCGTGGCAACACAGCATCTAGTTTATCTAAAATGAATTTTCCAAATGCATTCACCCCCACTATAAGGTAACGTTGTTGTTCATTTAGAAAGGATCTAAAAACTAGGATGCTTTCACGATAAAAGTTTGCCGCAAATCCACTGTGGAATAAATGGCTGCAGGAAGCCTCTCCTGCATACCAAAACCGCAATACAAAACCTATTTATTTCCGACAAAGCAGTGTGGAAGCTAATATAGTGCTGCTGGAGAAGGAGGAGAAGTATGTGTGGGGGAGGCATGCACTCGAAACCATTCAGGTTTTATTATTCATATGCGAATGCGCATCATTAGTCAACAAATGGAAATGTGGCGAAGAAAATAAGGGAGGCCCTATCGTCATCGAAATAATATTTTCATTTCGCAAAACAGGCGTAATGGCTCGGCATGGTCATAAAACGCTAGTGAGGCGAGGGGGTGTGGTGGCCGGGTTTGCAGCAGGCTTAATTCAAGCAAAATCAATATTTGCCGAATGCATTTATTACCGAATCTAAATAAATGCCCAAATTGGCACGCGATGGATGTGTGCCTAATGCTCAGTCGCATACGCAAACAACCACTTGCGAACGGACGGATAACACACAGCTATGATTGATAGACTTGCATGCCTATGCCTATGCCTATCCGTAGATCTGATGGCTGGTGAAATGTTAAGTGGTGCATTCGGAATCAACGAAATTGAGGCTGAAGTGGAATCAAAAAGTTTGACCAACAAATGTCGACTCTATATTTGCTTTGGCCTTAGATTCTAATGAAAAATAAAATAAACAAATACAGATCGATTCCCTGAAGTGGTTTCCAACAAGCCCTATAAAAAGATTCAATATATTCAAGGTTTAGTATGCAACAGATGATTCTTTATAGCCTTCCTTGATTGATTTCTTGGGATCCTATCAAACTTTCATACTCGAAATATACTTGACAAATTTCTTTATACGTTCAAATTATTCACAGTGAGCTTTTCAATGTGCTAATGTTCGCTTTTGGCTGGTCATCTTGGACATCTTGTCCATAATATGCAAGTAAAATCCTGGCTTTATACTCTAATCGGTTATGTTAATTTTCCTAAATTGAATGTACAGCCACATTATAGAATTGTTGACAAATTTCATGAAACAAAAATAGAACACGATATTGTTTTAATTGATTTCATCATGATTAAACCGTGGGAGGAATGAATATGACTTGTTTGGGTCTTCTGCTTTAATAAAATAATATGAAAGATCTATTTATATTTGAACTTGAATATTCACTTAAGTTCATTGTGTATCATCAAATATTCATAATGGGAACGTTCTTGTCAACATACAATGTAGCGATATGAATTTTTCTTTACCCATTAATGTTTTTTTATTTTATGAGTAAAAATTTTGCATTGTAGTCTCTTGCACTTCAGATGAGAAAGGAAGGCTTAGGTATGATTTCTCTGCATAAGTATAAACAAAGCCAAAATGCATTATTCACTACCCATACCATCAATGGGCAGAAGGAAACAACTCCAAATATACATTTTGTTGTTGGTTTCAAAAGTTTCAGAATGGATAAGCAAGTTTAAAAGTTTAGAGTCATCGAGGGTGTCTATCTACAGCAGTAATTTAAAAAGACCTAAAATTGTCACGTCACAAAGAACAAGTGTGAGGTTGAAGTTTATGGTAGGGTCAAAAATTTACATTCTATATACAAATTGCAAATAGAAAACAGTAGTAATGGTTATTATAGAGAAGATTGTTTTATCCAAGACGTGGTTGGTCTAAGCATATTTAATTGAAAAAATTATAGAAAACCTCGTGTGAAAAATTGGATGGTGTGACTATGATAATTGTAACCCACCTTTATGCCTTTCACGGCAGGTAATCTGCTGTAAGCATTAGTGGGCAGTAACTTTCCTTATATTATTTAATAAATGGCACAAGAATTGAAGTTGGAATAGCCACAATTTCATATTAACAAAATGCATCTTGAACATTTTATAAACTTGTTGCACGTTTTAAGACATTGTTCTAGCGAAGGAAGCCTTCGAATTACGAATGGTCTCAAAATATTTAAAAAAAAACTAATGGTGTTATTTTTAGTTTTAACTTCGTTAAAGTTATTTGTTGATAAGATTTTAAAATGACAGAAATGGCTTGGAATTCTTTTACAGTGTTTACCCTAAAATCCAATAAGTGGGCAAACACATCTAGCACTGACGCTTACAGGGTTTGCCAGATATCAATAAAAATGGGATCAATTCGTCTAAAAATCATTTCATGGTACTGCAGATAATTTTGTTATATGCCTATATGTAATGACAAATATACGTATTCAGAGTAGCCTAAAATTCAAGTTTGTTTGGCTTATTTGGTGGGAATATTTCCTCAAATGATCAGTATTTAAATTGGTTATCTGAGTTTTTTTTCTTATCTGAAATCATTTGATATCATACATGCAGTCGTGAATTTTAATGTAATATTGGTAATGCAAAAACACAGAAGACGAGATGGATTTTACCAATGCTCAACCTATATATGTAACCAATGTTTCAATACACAGATATATATATATATATTCATGTTATTTTACATATATATATATATTCGTGTCATTTAATTCTCAATGAAACGCAAAATGTACATAAATTTACATGTACAGTGCATATAACAAACTGATATAAAATACAGAGTGCCACAGAAGCAACTTAGAACCGGTCCATTGAAAAAACTAACCAGACTGCTTTAAATCTTTTCACATGCAACTGATCAGAAGAGAAGACATTTTTTTGCATAAACTATGTAATAGTTCTGCCAGTAGAGTTTAGCAACATACGTTGTTGCAGGCAAGAAATCCTTCAAGCACATGGCATTCAGACTTCTTGCAACTATTGGAAGTTGAGACACTAAAAAAACTGCCAATACAAAAAGCCCTATAGTAAACAGCTCGAATGTTTATAGAAATAACAAATATATCGAAAAGGCAAACAAAAAAAGATGGCGGCTCCTACCCTTTTCTTCATCTTGAAGGCAGTACGCCTACAGGAAGTATAGAGCTAAGCAGTAGCAGATGCTGGATACCGACATAACCCCCTTCCACATTCCCATTCCCCAATTATACGCCGCCTATAATACAAATTTGAAATTCGCATCTCGAGTGCGTCAGACTTTCCCTAAACAAATAACTTCCCAACTTCTGCATATGTTATTCATGAAAGAGAAGCGAAGGTGTCGCATCCCATATCCCATGCTTCAGTTCATTGTAACGGAGTCTTTTGCATTTGTCATTCCGGCGAACAAATCCCGGTACCGTTTTTATATGTACTTTTTTCTTATTTTATTTCGAGACCTAGCTATGGCGCTGTCAGAGCCAATGCTATTAAACGTGTGCGGTACGACAACAGCGCTCACCCCCACCCCCAAAGAAACAGCACCCCTTCCCACCCCACCCAACCTTCTCCCTCCCCCCTCCTTTTCTTACACAATCATTCTTCCACTGCAGTCTATTCAATAAGCATTCACTATGACGTGTATATCCAGATATAAAAAGCACAAACTGCAAACATTTTCGGATGGATGTGGGTGCTGCGACGTTCCTGGGTGTTATTTCCAAAGCAATAACATTTCCTCGGATAATACTTTTTTTTTTCCCGCAGACTTCCATTACGGGCCAACCTTTTGTGGATGGCTGAGCCTAAGGATATGGGAGTAATAAAATGAACCTCTGCCTTAATGGCGCAACTGTCACGTTGGATATGAAACATGCACCTAGATAGACTGTATCTACCGCGACCTATGGCGCTACCTGCGAAATTGTTTCATCGTCTTTGGTGGCGCTAGTGTCGCCTCCTCCTCCTCCCCTCCCCTCAACCTCCTCCTCTATTCCAAAAGAAACTTTATATGTATCCATTTACATACTTTCATGAGATTTTCTTTAGGGATGGACCCAGTTTGCTTAAGGAATTCCAGTTTTATACGCCGCTTAAATGCTTCTTGTCAATAACCATTTTACTGGTTTTCTCGTAAAACCAGAAATTCAACCTCCGGAGCACCGTTATCTCTCTCCCCGGTAGAGGTAGTACCAAAATTATGGTAATCAACCCATTAAAGAGCACCGACTCAGCCTTCCACAGCAGAGGTCTCTACATTTGAGGCGAAAAGTAAGGCCATTTTCAGAAAAATGTACACCTCATCAAAGTGAACTGTGTTTCATGTACAACAAAGAGCTACGCGGTGTTCTCTGATGATGATGATCCTAAAAATTCAAATCATGTAAGCTTCCTAAATTACGCAAACCCAACTTAGGGAAATCCATAAAGTAACCAGAGTGAGGCATAATTCAGTATCTATCGAATAACTTCAATATGGCAACGTTTAAGTAAAATCTAATTGCTCAGTTCACTAGGAAACAACAACGATTCCAGAATACATACATGTTGTAGGTAACACATATTTAATTTTGTAATGCATTGATGGCAATTTGTACTTTGCATGATTGCAAAGGTGTATTGCATGATTGCTGCCCTAACTAAAAAGTCCAATGGAAATCAGGTTTAAAATGTTAATTAATTTTAAAGTATTTGTTAATTTGTATGGTCAATTGTAACATGAAAGCAATAGATTTCTTATCTTAATCTTGGACATTTTATCAGAAAGGGGATTCAAGGACATTAAATATGGTCATGATAACTAATAAGTGTCATATAAAAAAATTTTCATAAATTTTCTTATTCGCCTCATACACTCCGTATTCGCAACAATAAAAAAGTCAATCTGCTCTTGTAGGACTTAAAATCAATCAAAAGAAACGTATTATACGCAATATATTCATGATTTCAAATTACACTTGCGAATAAACCCACATAACTCTCCAATAACTCATGAAATTTAACCTCAATCGTAACAAAGACAATTACTCCAGCATTGAAATAGAAAAAAAAAAATGATCATAATCTGATCGTACTTAACGATAACTTGAATAGAATCGAACAAGATTCTGTTTCAACATCAAACAGAAGGGAAAAATGAAAAAGACAATCATTAAAACTCATTTCATCGCTATCAAATGAAGAAAAAAATTACATAACTTCCATTCGCTGAGTTTTCCGCAGCTATCACGAAAGATCGATATATTTGTAATTCATTTTGAACAACTATAATTCGAGTAGACTACAAATTCGTTTAGTACGCCTTCGGAATAAATCATTAATGAGACGTTTTACGAGAGAAATGCTTGCATGCATAAATAAGCAAAACGCTCAGTTTTTGGCTTTTCAAAATTACGAGCTACATACAAGAACTATAATACTAAGGTAATTCAAGAAGTTTATGTCGCCATTAATTACAAATATATGTTTGAATATAAAAGAAAATCGCTCTTAGAGATGAACATCTTTTTTAGCCATAAATTTGTATAAAAAAATTACCTATGGGGATGTTTAAGAAAATTATACATGCATAAGGAGATGAGGTAATATCAACAAAGTTTTGCATCCGGAAAGTGAAAGCTATTCAGAGAATTAACTTAAATGGCGGGTTTCCGGGTAAAAAATTTATATATTGACACAAAATGGAAAACTCGACAAGTAACACATTTGTTTTTTATTTTTGTTGTAAATGTACGATACACGGTTATGTCAATATATCTACATGGGTATATACAATTTACACTGTATATGTGGCTTGCAACAATGTGATAAGCCACACATTTCAAATTGTTCAGGTGAGTGATTTTTAAGTTTTAAAAAATTCCATAATTCTAATGGACGATCCAATTGACAATTGTTTATGTTATCATAATCTTTAAACATAATAGGCACCCCTTCCAACATTCAGAAGTCAATTTAATCCTGAGGAATATTCATTACAATTTTTTTTTTCATTACGACAGAAAGATTTCTGTGGCTTATCATTATATTGCCCAAAAATAATTTGACAAATGTTTTATTGATACAACCAAATTGTCAAAAAATAAAGTACAATGTACAAATACTGCAAAATTGCGTTTCACTTTTAATGTTTAATATTCATTTTTTCATTTGTGCACTATATTATGACCTCGACATGATCATAATATTTTCTGGCAAGACTATGATAAGCAAAATTTAATAATAAAATGAGCTGCACATGACTAAGACACTATATTCTCGAATGGATCTTGATCAAAATAGAAACCTGATAGAAGCTTATCAGTAGAGTATTGCATAGTTGCAGCTTAAGCTAAAAATCTTAAATTATTCGTAATGATAATTTTTTCCTGAAGGATTTTTGTGGAACTGAAACTGCAAGAACATGATAAGCCACAAATTAACTTATTCATAAATAACTGAGCTTGAATGAGACGATTCCTCTTATTCTTTGTGGTAATCCACATCCTGGTTTGTATCGTTTTCAAATTCACTTAAACTATCATTATTCTCACCTAATATATCACTAAAATCAAACAATTTTCGCACGTGATGCAACATGTTGTCGTTATTACAGACCATTGTACACGTTATTGTTATTGTTCACGCATCTTTGTTTGTGGCTTATCACGTTTTTAGTAAATAACCTGGGGAATTGAAGTTTGGCAAGCTTAAGACTATAGTAGTTACGTAAATCTTATTTGAGTCTGGTATTTTGAATGTGTATGAATAAACATACATAAGTGAACAAGAAACGATTTAACAAAATGTAAGTTTAACTTGTGAACCTTCCCTCTTTTTTTCATTGTTACATAGTAGCGAGCAAAAGTAATCTTGTTCAAAACGGAGGATAAAATTTCAGCTGGGCAGCATTGATTTGTTGATCTCATATTTTTTGAGCGTCAAAAATAAATCAGTACATGTGCCTTTGCCATACTTTTGAAGGGAAAAAAACCGGCACAGAGATGAAATTATTTCTCGCAATATATTCAAGAACTGGCCTATTTCGTTTTCCAGGATACTCAAAACATTTCGTGAAATATATTTTATCATAATTTATTTCCATCGATTTTTGAAGTGTGAACCAGCATCTGTGGAAAATAGCACAAGCGTCTTGTGCATGCTTTTGACTGTTTCCAAGTTTTCTTACTTCGCTTTCGAACTATTATTGATTACTTGCTTTTTTGCATGTTTTCTTATGTGTGCATTTTCGTCTCTCGCTACCTTTTTACCATATGGCTACGTTTTTGCTGCAATTTGGAAATCGTCATATTAGTGAAATTGCAGGCGCATTTTCACTTTCTGTTCCCAAACACTATTCAGTTTACATAAGCGTGAACCAATATACCGTGCTCAATATAGCGCCAATGAGAAAAGCCCAGGTTTCTAATGTGCAAAATTCAAGCAAAACAGTTTTTTTGTTGTTGTCATTTTTATATTTTATAAAACAAAACTTTTAAGCACATGAAAACAAATGTAATCTTTCAGGCATATATTTAAAATGATGTTTGCTTTAATTCAAAAGCATATTTAGAAAACAGTATTGCATTGTACGTATATAAACTTATATGCAATGTCATTATGCACCATTAACAGTAATAATGGAAAAATACCAGCGCAGGTAGTTACATGAATGGCATCAGAAAATATTCAAACTAATGTTTTCTAAACCTGCTTCACCATTCTCTGATGCAGTTTTCATGTCATGTGGTATGTGCATTTTTTTACGACAAAAAAGTCCTTATTATTTATTTATACATAAGGAAAACAGTGCAGCAGAAACTTGTTACGTACAATTTTTTAAAACTGAACTTTAGCATACAAACAAGCTATGAAGTTCTATGCATATTTTTATAGCACGTTAGAATATAAAATTTCTACATAAAAGCGTTTTCTAATACGATTTAGACTGAGAATTTCTAAATAATAATAAAGTACAGTTCGAATTATCATTTTTTAAAATTAGAATCATTTCATCCTGAAACAACTTCAGGAACTGTTTCAAAATTTGAAGCAAACAAAGTTGTAAATATCATTAAAAATCTTTGTAAATTTCATTTTACATGCAAGTACCAACCATAAACGTGATGTTGGATTATTACAGAGTAGACACCCACTCATTTTATTTATCTGAAACATGTCATGCTTAATTTTAATATAGTATGGGTCAAGGAATGTGTTTTTGTAGGTATTTTATTGAAGTGTAGATTTTTGTGAAGAATTTTTTTGATGTTTCCCATGTTATGTTTATTGTTTTCCATGTTATGCTTATTCTTTCCCATGTTATGCTTATTGTTTCCCATGTTATGTTTATTGTTTCCCATGTTATGTTTATTGTCTCCCATATTATGTTTATTGTTTCCCATGTTATGTTTATTGTTTCCCATGTAATGCTTATTGTTTCCCCTGTTATGCTTATTGCTTCCCCAGTTATGCCTATTGCTTCCCCAGTTATGCTTACCCACACCGAACAGAAATGCATTTACAATGATTTGCAATGCATTTGCAATGCATTTAAAATACATATAGATTGAG
>JAQGAE010002711.1:0-16867 GCA_034696685.1 Julus scandinavius | reverse complement strand
CACATCGAAACCACCATACCCAACAATTCCCAACATTTTCCAACATGCTGGAACCAACATTCACAAACAGTGGGGTTTGCTTATAATACATTGGCTTCATAATAAAGATAACAGAAGTGAAATATGCACTTGAAAGTAGAAATTTATTATTAAGAAAATAACGAATTTCTAGTGTGGTTTTCATATAAACGTATTGAGAAAACCTAAACAGTTCGTATAATAATTGTTTATATACTTATAAACACAGGCCTGGATTAACTTCTCAGACTATACATATTATATGTTTGATATTCAGCTTAAGGCGTTTGTGCTGCATTAGCAAACCACAAAATAGATAATTAATATATATTTATATTATAAAAGTGTAGACAACGTGAATCTCATATCCAGAACTACATTTCTGGGAAGCAGCTGAGGGGTATTATAAAAGAGATATCCTGATGCAGTAGAATGACAATTACGAAATCTCTACACTGTATAGACTTGGTAAAAAATAAAAGCATATTACAGTTATGAACGATGATGTGTATTTTGTGATGTATGTTCTTGGCTGGATTTTGTATCAGTATTTATATCTCAATCCGATTTAAAATCTTCCCTTCTGTTTAATCCCATAATATAAAACTTGGGCCAGACTTAATAATCCCCTATTAGTGTAGACAAAAACAATATAGCTATGAACGTACAATGCGTTGTTTTTCTGTGCATTCATTGAATTTTTTTTTACTAAAATTGAAAATGTATTAAGGGAACAAATTACTAAACCTACTGTATAATTAAACTGTTTATAATGAGATTTTTACTTTAATTAATTAAAAAAAATTGTTTTCGCTTTTGAAATGTTTCCTATTATTACAAACCTTCAGACTAACCTGAAACGAAATTAACTATAATAATGGGGAAAAGTATTTATAAAATCTTTTAAATTTTCTTCGATTAAGGGTGCCAAGGTCAAAGACAGTACGAATAATTTGAAATGTATTGCATGACCATGTTTTGAATGTTCGTTACTCCATAGCAACCTGTAAAAAACCCCCTACAAACAATGCAATTATCTAACTAATCCACTGCCTCCAAATATACTTCCAAGGACATACCACTGATATTCATTAAATTAACCCTGTTATTTTCAATTTAATCTCGCTGTACCTGAATCCTAACTTGGTTGCAAAGAGAAGAAGCAGTGAATCAAGAAAGTTCTTGCATGAGAATCGTCATAAATAAGAAAATTTAGATTCAAATCCATAAATTGGGAATATTTGACAGGTCACAAAACCACCAATACGCGAGACATTTGTAGGAAGTAATGCTACTATTTCTTAAGGTTGTTTTTCTTCTAGTTGTTGTGATTATTCTTGGTGTTTCATAAATCCCCTTTGAACCAAAAGGAATGAGATATATAACTAGTAAAAGGTCTTGTGAAACATCATTTTAAATATAGGTTAGCAAGCGGGCATCGTGCCCAAATTATGGTTTCATCCGAGTTATTGTTGCTGTGTTGGCACATTCCACGGACTCTTGACAATCATTGCTTATTCCCCATTTCGAGTGAAAATTTAAAACAACTAAAATACCTCCCATCGCGCTATGGGGAAGCGATCTAGCTGCTTGAGTATTGATCCCAGCAGTTAAAGCAAGCCCATTTCTGTACCTGCTTGCAGAAGCCAGCCGTAGCGCGCCCAATGGCAATCTGAGGAAATAGGAAAAAGCAAAGGCTTGATACGGCAATCATTCGGTGCTCAGCAAAGCAGCTCGGCAGAGCGTAGTCAAGTATAAAGGAGCCACGTGATATTGCGAAATATCGGCAAAAGATGCGAAGCTGGTGCAGTTTCACTTTGAACGTTAGATGAGCCAGTAGCTGGCCAAATGTTTCCAGGATCCAGACTCGCATGTGGCTTCGAGGGATGCCGCTGTCCTAAGAAGAGCATGTCAGCACTCACTCTGTGGTTGGAAATATATCTATTTTGGGGCTTCGCCACCAAACCAGGTAAATGTTGCCCTTTGGTTATATTTGCTTACGCTGTGCGCTGATAAGTTCACATCCCATTGCAAGGGTCACTGTTGCATCGCATGCTACTCCTGTAAGAGGTGTTTTTTTATGGCCCTTACCTGTGGTACAAGACCTGTAGAAATCTGCTTTGCTTTAATTGACCGGCGGATTTTCTGAATTCCAGAATGCTACCCAACATGCTGATAATTTCATTTTATTTTTGGGACTCGCACCACAGTTGCATATTATTCTGTTATTGGAAAATGGCAAAGGTCCCAAAACCTGTTTTTGACCTATCGAGGGAACAAAATATGGGATTTATATTTCACACCTCGAACACGGTTCGATATACAACAATGATATAGGCTTAGTAGTTGTAAGATTCTGATAGTAACGCATTGATGTTTCTAATCTCAAGACCGACAAAACACCAGCTTAACAAAACGTACAAGCTCAAATTTTCTCAATATCAAAATAGATACATCCGATTACAAGTTTCATTGCTGAATCGCATTGTCACTTCTGTTTCCAATCACAAAACATGGGAAAGACAGTCAAGGGTAGATGACCTTTTCATCTTCTAAGTCTCAACTTTTCGTGTTTTTATTTTGCAGACAGTGCGATTTCTTTGTCGATACTATTTGTTTACATTTTGAGCATGCTTTTGGATGTAGTTTGGGAATTAGGATTTTAGGTTTTACATTGAGCAGCTTTAAAGTTTAATTTTTTTTAAAGAATTTAAGATGAAAACGCTTCATTGGTTCAAATAAAAACCTTTTCCTGTGGGAGTTAATAAAATCCAGATTAAAGATTCCATTAGCTGGAACTTAGGTTTGCGTTGTCATGGTCACTCTAAAACTGTTAATGTTATTTAATATAATGTCTAGTGATATAAATTCGTGCCAGGTAACAACCAAGATTAATTAAAGCAGAGACAATAAAAATTGTATATCCATATTTATATTTGCGACTAACTCGATTTTGCTTTAAGAACAAAATTCACAACCTGATTTCTAAAATTAAAGATTAGGACAGAATTCCAATACAAATAGTAGAGATTTTGAACATATGAAAAAATCATTTGATGCATGTGCAATACGATGTTGGATATTATATAAAAATGTGATGGAAAAAATGTTGCATAAACTTCGATAAAATATTTCCTTTATCGTGTAGATATTTTTCGCTTCGACTATTTTGCATTAAACATGTCACATTCATATTTATATTCAAAAATAAATGTAATCTTAGTGTATTTCATTCGAGGCTTATAGCATTAGACTGAACTACATTAAACTCTCGTGATTTTTAAGAAAAGGCGCTGCGAGAAAATAAGTGAAGATCTGAGCTATATTTTTGCAATCCAACACACGTGCTGTGGATACTGCCAGCATAACAGAGCATAGAAAAGATCAAGACATCCCTACACAGAAATCTTCTTTAGTGGTAACACACCACTAATCCGTCTTTCAATAAGTTTTAGGACGTGAGCAGATAAAAAAGTCATGTTAAAGTTTTGATTTTTCTGCCAGTTTTCAAAAAAGGAGCTTAGCTGTATAGAAAACCTCAGAAAATGTTTTTTTTTCTTTGGAAGGGGATATATAAAGTTATAACTTGAAATGTCAGCTTGTGAATTGTTGGTTTTATAAAAATGTCGTTACATTCTCAGCTTTAGACCTTCTACATAAGTTCTTTATAGTTATTGGCCTCCTGCTATCTGTCCGGAATTTTAAACAGCTCGCCACATTTGGCCTAATATTTTTCTGTCGAAATGGCGACGTATTTTTGGGGGCAAATATCTTCACTGACTATCAATCAGGTGAAATCATTGGATGGCCGTGGTACGCAGTGGGCATTGGTAATTTCCGAATGGATGTTGGAATGCCAATTCCTCAGATATCTCTACGGCCTGTTAAGACATAATATACAGTAGTATTTTGTCTCGTAATTCTCTTTAGTATACAAGGTCCATGTTATACCAAAAAGAATAGTATACATTTGACTCGGAAAAGCAAACAAGTTACTGGTGTTTATATAAATCGTACATTTGGTCTCAAACACAAATGCTTGTTGAATATAGTATAAAAAAGTATTTTTATTTACAAACTACGGTATATAATTGTTTACACTTTTACGTAGACTTATTAATGTATATATAGCTATGGCAATACGTTATTGCTTTGTTAGGTTTGATAATGACTTTAGGGTGAGTATTAAAAAAAGTTTTCATGATATTATAAGTTTTAATTAAGTCAGCACGAGAAGGAATATACACAATGATATAAAAAACTCATAACGAACATTAAATTTCTAAATACTGTATGTGGACCCTATACGGTATAAAAAAAATTTCTCAATGGAGGCCCCAGACACACAGACAAATAATACATCTATACAAGAGGGAAATCATTCCTAGTGGTACTCTAATCTATTGAAAAACTTTTTAGCATGCAGTATATAGCTAAGCATACAATTCTTTATCATTTCTAGATATTTTATGTACCTTATTGAAGAATATTAGCAGAGTCAAGCGGACTATTGATATCAGATTTCAAAATTTAAATGGCTGAAATTTTTAAATATTTGTAAAAGTTATTATAAACTAAATCTACGTCATGATTTCGCTATAGGTAAAATCTCTTAGTAGTAGGAGGGAATTAATTCCTGGTCCTATTTCGCAATTTCAGCATCGATTGGAAGTGTTTCTCGCATTGGGATTTCGTATTAACTTAACGATTTGTGTAGAAAATCCATGTTATCCTTTGGCAAAATGATTGCCTGCGGTGAATGATACCTGAATTGAGAGTGAGTGAGAAAGAGTGAGCAATTTATTTGTAAGTCCACAGGTTTTCTGTTTGAAATCCAGTCCTCATTAGCTTTTAAATTACGAGTGAATAACGACGGACTTACGTGCCCTGAAAACAGAGAAACTGCTGAACAGGACTTTGAAATGCAGATGCGAAATATATATATATATATACAAGTTGAAAAGATTACATTCGCCCATTTTCGTATCACGCAATTCTGCATCCTGTTGTCGATAATGTGGTTAACCATATGTTCGCAGAATCTCATCGCAAAAATTGCCAAAATGCCAATCCTCGGCTTATTTGTATTTCCTTCAGTGCTTTCCGTGCAGAAATATTAGGAAATATGGTCAGAGTTGGAGTACATTACGATGCTAATATAACAACGGATAAAATATACACTTCTAGTGGTTAAACAACGCTATGCAAGCTCAAGTGAACAAATAAACTTTTCTGCGGTTGAAATTCATCTCATTTTCTCAGTAATGACATGAAATCGGAAAGAAGAATTCAAAAAATATATGCATGGCGTAAAGGGAAAGGTTCATTGTATATCACATTAAATTCCTCGTCCAAAAGTATAAAAATTACATTTCATATGGCTCGAAAATGCCTGAATGTTTACAGTATGGCAATTTCCTTCTAAGAAGGAGCAGGAATTTTCAAAAACACAGCGTTGACAGTTGTTTTGCAATGCATCTTTAATATATATGCGCAAATATTAGTTTGTCTATTGTGTAAATAAATATATGGTATAGTCATTTTAGTAAATAGAAATGCTGTACCCGACAAGTTGCATATTTTGGAATTTTAAACTGCACATCATAAACACATTGTTAAAATGCATTGCATGTCTAAACGTGTGAAAACAATCATGCTTTTATGATTTTAGGCGGTGCATTTATGAAGTGTGTGCGATTTGAGAATAGCATCATTTGGAGTGGTAGATCGCTGACTTTATTCTTCCTACATGCATTATTACTATAATTTTATTCATGTATTCTTCGGTTACGAAAGTTACTAGTTCTATGTTGGATAACTAAAAGCAGCTTTAAAGCAGTGAAGAAGAATATTTCATATTTTAATGATATTGTGCTCCTGTAGTGTTTTAAGAATCTCAGAAAACTTTAGTTTAATTTACAAACTTAGATTACGAACAAAATTAAACCAGATTATTAGATATTACAAAGCTTAGAATGTTTAACAAAAAAAAGATGTAAGCAAACTTTTAAATTGCATCGCAAAATACAAAGTTGATTAAAGTATGCAGTCCTATATTTTCTTAAGAAACCAGCCAAATTCTTTACGCTAACTATGGAAAATCAGTTACAGAATTTTTTTAGGAATGTTGGCGAGTGTGCTTTTATCTTCACAATAAAGAGCCAAAGAGGAGCCCAGAAAGTTTATTATTAAATAAAATGGAGAGGCTCACTCGGTTGCTAGCATAAAATGGGCACATATAATTTATTCAATGGAAGCTTAATTCACATTGGGTGGTACACACAATCAGAATTAATGTTGAAATGCACTACTTGAATTTTCAAATTAAGATTTTATTGAATTAGTAACCAAAGCAACACGCACAGTGTTGTATTTTTTATGATAAATGTGCCAAATGGTTGTCAGAAAGTGTTGTGGCAGACTGGCAGATATGAGTTTTTATGTGCAAAACTTCCATGAAACAATTTTATTAAAGATATTCTTGATTGTGATGGTATATTTAGCGTTTCATGGCGTTACCTGTAATTGTTTGAACCAGTTTCGTTAATTTGAAGAAGAGTTGAATAGAAGAATAATTTTAATTAAAGAAGTTTTTATCAATAAATCAAGTCAATTCCTACTATCCTTTGTAAGGTGCAAAACCTTGTTAGCCACTAATTAAATTAATGCGAATCTCTCAAGCGTGTTTAAAATAAAACTTCCTAAATTAAATTGACGTATGCTGTTATGGATGTGTTCTTTTGGGTTGTTGATAAACAAACAATGAATTTAAAGTAATTAATTGTGTTGTTCTCGGTACGCAAACACTATACACAGAATTTATGTAGCTACAATTTTAGACTATGCTTTCGGTAACAACGTAAAATAATTATTATACAGAATTTTAAAACTAATAATACATAAATTAAATCTTGCTTTCATGTACAAGTAATATGGAATAATGTTTGTCCAAATAACGCATTTAGTACCAAATTAGCATATTTATGTTGATAAAAACATAGTTCTAAACGTAAGTTATTATAGTAATTAAAGTGCAGTAATCAGAGCGTATGATTTAAAATGAATTTTTATGATAATTATACTGACTGTATATCGATATATTTTCTCATCTGAGTGTTAACAAGAACACATGCCGAAGCTAATAACGACCGTAGTTTATTATCCAAAAGCCGTGCTTCCGCTAAATAATAGCACATAAAATTAGTTATAATTAAGTCAAAGGCCAATAAGCATCAATAATAAAATAAGTGAAATAGAAAACTCCACTCGCTTAATGTACGAGGTCGCATTTATGGCCATCCTACACACACTATATGTAATTCTATTCTTTTGCACTAGGAGTCATACTATGCATGCATAGAAATTCGGTCGGAAGAAACAGAACTGCGTAAAGTTATAGCTTTTATATGAGTTAATAACAAGATTCTGGAATTTTCCTTCCTGTAGTAAACCTTTGCTCTCAGCACATCCTTTTTGCACCGAAAATAAGTAGGTTAAGTTCGGATAAAGCATTGTAGTTGACATGTACCATTTACCTTGCAAATTAACATTACAACCGTTATACACGCATAAGTATTAAATGAAAATGTTGATAATAATACGTTACTATTTAAGATCACATTTTCCAATAATATTTAAAAAATAAAACAAGACCAAGAATTTATTTTTTATCCAGGTTTTCCTACAGCTTTACCAAGTTTACCAAACTGACAACATAATCTCATAAATTCAATTCATATTTGATAAGCATTCATACCTGATATAGTTCTGAGAATGTTATCAAATTTGATATAATACTCCTACACAACATCTGATTAAATTTGTTTTTAGATTCTTATGTACTTATTTAAATCTTTAAAAAGAGAACCTGGTAGTATGCTGCGTTCAGATGTATTTAATCTGCGCGTTTTAATCAATGTACCAACTTTTAGCACTAAACTCGTTAGCAGAATGTAGAAGGAACAACAGTAGGCTAGGCATGAATACAGTTCTGCAATACTGTAAACATTACTTTTTTGGAAAATCAATAACCTCGTATTTGTTTCATCGTTAATCTAAAGCTTCAACATTCGGAAACAATAATTAACCAAAAATCATCTGCGTTTAATTATAAGCTACATTCGCTCTTAGATTATGCTGTTCGTGCCTAGAATAAATTGGAAAGATTCTTATTGCATTAATGCAAAGATAGTATATTCTTAATTAGACTAATTTCCATTGCGTTATTTGTATATGTTGTTAGCATATTTATAGGAACGTATGTATTTCTTGAGTATAACTTGACTCATTATCGAAACGCTACTAGGCTATTCATAATTAAAGTTTTAGGCTATCAATTATGCGAATAGCGGAAAGCAATGACCTGTGTTAGCTTAATCGGTCACATCGATACATTAAGGGCTCCGAAATAACAAAAAAGGACGAACTAGAAGACCAAACATACACTGGCGTTTGTTTGCATCCAACATGCAATTACGAATAAATCCATTTATTTACCTGCGGGATATACTGCATTTGTGCATTTCAGAAATGGATTTTTTTTGTGAGTGAAAACGTTCATTGTTTTTTGGGGATGCACGGAATCTGCATTTATATTATTTGCACAAGTTTTAATTAAACGTATGCTATTTGTAAAACTAGAATTCCAACCTTTAATTATTATCCCAATAAAACTCTATAATTCCACATTAAACATGTTTGCAAATTTGCATATAGTCGTATATCTTTATATGTTGTCAAAATTCAGTAATATTGATTCATGCATGTTTCGAACATTTACGATACGGGTTTAACAACCATAAAGTAAAATTGCTTTACTTTTTGCTTAGTATGTTCTTATTTTAACACTATAAATATGTAATATAGGGAAACCTATGCCAGATTAATAGTATATAGCCAAAATTGCGGAATAGGTTTTTTCACTTGGCAGTCCTATGCCATGAACATAATTCAAAGTTTAATATATCCCCATGGAAATTCCCGAATGCATAAACTGTTTAATCAAGGTGATCTGTGGGAAGAATGCAAGAAGGAATCCCCTTATTCCTTCTATGCCATATATCTCAATTTTATGTAGAAATCGAAAGCATTTTTTGGGGATAGAAATGTTTGCCCCTAAGGGGACACCTAATAAAATTGTCACGCTAATATTTCTTTACTCAATGCTACAGTTCATTTCATCAATAACGTTAATTGATACGAAATGTCTATGTTAAGCTATAAAATACCAGTGTTAAATTAAACACATATACGTGTTAACACGAATATATGCAAAATTGTAGCTTACTACCATTCATGCTGTCACAAAGTTAGGGGAAATTGAATTATCAGCTAACATAGTTGACGCTGCTCATGTAATTGAATAAATTGCCTTGAAGGGAGTTGCATTTGAATAGGGACTTAATTATATTCGCGAGGATTGAATTATAGGAATGATAATAACGCCATCACATGTGAAATAATGAATAAAGTAATGAAGGCATTACAATTGCAATGACATCATTCATGTAAGCAATAGCGGGCATTGAAATGACAGCATTGTCAAGCAAAACAATACATCACCTAAAAAAGTGGCCTTATATAGAGTTAGGCACTCATCGATGATTCGGCCATTATTGTTATAACTGATCTTATTAA
This sequence comes from Julus scandinavius, assembly GCA_034696685.1. Taxonomy (NCBI): domain Eukaryota; kingdom Metazoa; phylum Arthropoda; class Diplopoda; order Julida; family Julidae; genus Julus; species Julus scandinavius. Next base: position 7,213 of record JAQGAE010002711.1, on the reverse strand, counting down.
CCATTAGTTAGATAAACGTGTTAATGTGATGAAAAAGCATGAAATTCGATTTGTCTTTATCCATTATTTTAATATTATAGGAGATATGATAGAGTTGCACAAATTACATTATTGTATCACTTTTTTGTTTTGTATGGATTGTAGCCAAGGGTTACGCCAACATATCAGGTCTACTGTAATTTTGCAAATGTGCATGCTGAGTTGCGACATACTGCAAATACATTCTATTATATCGTGTGGATATTATATCACACATGTAGTGATTATACGAGTGATTCGCTCGAATAGTCACTATGTGAAGACGGCAACCATATTTTATTATGGTGCAGGTTCCCACAACGGCCTTTTCGTACATCTATCTTGCATGGCAGACTTGCACGTGTGGAGTTATATTTATATTTGCACGTAAAAATGTTGTATTGTTATAGTAATGTATAAAAATGTTACTGTACTGTGCATAGATAATATATAGACGTTTACATACTTGATTACTTTGAGAGCATTTACTTAACTCTTTCTTTTAACAAGCATCTTTCACAGCACTAATTTCTTTAATATATTCAACTGCACAAATTAACACCAAAATAACATTTTGCGATATAACACCCACAATTGATAATCAATTAAATAACATAAGCGTTTTAATGTTGTTTCGTCGCTATATAATTGTTGAGAATGTTTTTTGAAAACTAAACAATTACATTTATGTGAGCTGACCATCAGATCGTATGTTATACGAAACATTGAAATTTAATTAATTATCGAATAGTGTTTTAGAACTCGTATTACAACTGGATGACTTTACTAAAAATAATGGCATGCGCAGATATAAATTATTAGTAAATATCTGTGAGCACTTATGGTGCATCAATAACGTTGCTTTCTGGCTTGCTATCCCTTAAAAATGGCAATCACTACGAACACGCGAGTATGCAATGATTGCCTAGCTACAGGCGAAAGCAGATCATTCCAGTCCAAACTACATAAAATGTTTAGTGTGCCACGTCAATTTCAACCAGGTTGTGTGCCATAAGTTGAATGAAACCGTGCACGATCACTAATGTATGCTTATTTGAATAAGATGTGTGAAATTATCTCTCCTAGGAATGCATTAGTTTTTGTCCTATCGCATCTGTTAGGCGTTCATAGATGGCGTTGATTGATGTTCAGTGTATGCTGACCGGTGGCGCTATTTAGCCCGTATTGCTTAGATCTGTTGCGTGTCAGAGCAGTTTATTGAATATTCCCTTATGGGCAGCTGTATTGATCAATACCTGCTCTACGATGTTTCATTAATCTACTTAGTGAGAATTAGCACTCGCACATATTGTAGTTTGGACCAATTAGAGTAAACTGAATGTTGTTCTGATCCTATTTAGAGAAGTACCTTTTTTCCATTTATTATTAATGCTTTGTAAATAATCTATCACCCTGTGCTATCAAAGGGATCTCGGCATTAATTTGGCGATATTGCAAGACACGTAATTGCACAAGTTTGCAGCAACTTGTATACTTATAGTAAGATTAAGGCATATGCTTCAAAACGTGCACGAACAAGAAAATGTTATTAAACGCCAGTTTTTCTTCAACATAATGGCAGAATGTTAACTGTAAACTGTTTAAAAGCTTGTTTTTAAAATAAAGTAACAGATTTAATATATGTAGATACAGAAGAAAATGTGGCTTGTACATAACACCACAGTATATCAAATCATTTACTGTTTTGCATTTATTTAGATAATGGGTGCTGCTGTTGCTGCAACTATAGTTGGCATGTTTACAAACCATTCAAAGGCATAGCTGGATATGTTCCTACGAGGTTTTCGTCTAGTGTCCCCAAAACGTGACACAAAATGACTTCCTGAACCAAGAAAAAAAAAGATACGAGCAGTAATATTTAAATTCGCGGAAAATAAGCCCATGATAATAGGACTTTTATGGATTTTCTCATTACATTTGCTTTTATCTGCAAATATTTCTTATTTATATATTGTTTTTCGTTTCCTCTTAAATGTGTGCATGAATCGCATCTTTCTAGGGCCCAGAACGGCTCGTTTTACTCGACTGCTCGCGTATTATGGTCTATTAACATAGCGCTGCTCTGGAAAAAAAAAATTGTGTAATGAGAAGTGCAATTTCCTTCTCAAGCGTGGTACAAGCCTATTTGAAAATAATAAAAAAAAGCAAATGTTATTAATATGAGCCCGTGAAGGAATAGAATTGCGATAGGCTGACTGAAAGGAGGGAAAATTGACGCGTATAATATACTAATCATGAATGTTACACGAATCCTGGCTGATGTACGCTCTTTAAATATGAAACCAATTTCAAAGTGTACGTTGAAAATTCGCTAAAGCTCGAATAATACTTTAATTTAATGAAAGAATGCCTTTCTAATACGAATACAGTCAATTCCCAAAACATACGTTGCACATTTTTTTCTCGGTCATTCGCAGTGCAAACGATGCATTAAAAGAGTTTCTCCCTGGGGAAATGCATCTGGCAAATATTGAAAATTTCGTGTCTGGGGCCTGTTAAACGAATTTCTGGCATCGATTAATGAAGTCCACGCATCCGTAGTGATTCTTTTGGCCTGCCTGCTTGTAGTGATAGCTACACATACCGCAACAGATCAAATATTTATTTCATAGATATCACCTCTTACACCGATGTTAACAAATGTTTTGAGAAAGCTTTTTCCGTGGAATGTAATTGAATGCAATCGAATGATGCGATGCACTTTCACTTAATTGGAAAAGTTTTCGTGCTATGGCATAATTGTCTTTGCAACCAGTAATGCATGGTACGCCTAAAGATTGCTTTTCTCGGTGTTTACATTAGCCTGCATTTAAAATCCACTTAAATTTTAAATTCCCCAAAAAATAGTTACAGTAATTCACGTGACTCTTATATACAAATTGCTCTTAGAATCGTTTGAGTTCAATTGTAAATTGAAAGAATTTTGTTAAATAAAAGCGAATTATTTTTATTTATTCAGACTTTTTTTTCCTGTAAATAGAAAACGTTGTTTTGGTGTGCTGTACGTAACCGCGATGAATTTAATAATATATGGGAAGTAAGGTTTGATATAAAATAAGTCAAGCGACCGTTTGAAAACCATCATGTTGAAAATGGGATTCAATGAAGTCTCTTGGACATTATTGCCGTAAACTACTGGACCTTACACTTAATTTGATCCTTCCAAAAACCAAGGTTTTCTCTCCGAATCTCCTTCTTAACTCGTGACATTGCAACTATGACAAATTGCACACGAGTTGCAACTGACGGCTGCTTTTTATCCTTACATCAGTGCCAGCAATATATTGGCATTTGAGGAATGCTTGGCAGGATGGCAGACTTATAAAATTGGAAATTACAGTGGGCAGTTTGGCTTGACTCGCTAAATTACTCACATACCTAAAGTCTTTTTTTCATCATACATGTAGCATGAATGTGTTCGCAAACATTGAATAAGGTGAGGTTGAAGAAGCACCTAAAATGCGTGTGAAAACAACAACAATAATCCATTGGTCTGCAGTCATAGTTACACGTGTGATACAATTTCGTATTATTATTATACGATTATATAAAGATACAATCGTATAGAAATATGTTTTGCTCCAGATTGTTGTAGCAAGTCATGTTTTTATGGTTTGTTTACCAAGTCATTTTTATGTAGGATAGGAAACTAACTGGTATTATCAGCACTTAGTGAAGATAAACAGAATGGTTTTTTATTTGATATGATATTGGAATTCAATCTTAGTGCAATTAAGGCACGTGACCAAACATTGCCGCATTTTTTTACTGGACCATTGATTTATTTTTGACAGATAAATACAGATAAATCAATAATACTAAAATGCAAACGATTTTGAAATGCATAAACTAAACTCAAAGACATGCACTGGACTTGACTGCTACGTTTTTCTTGGAAAATCCTAGATTTTATATCACTGATGCAATTTATCTATAAAGGAATCTAAAAATGGTGCGATCATTATCTCAGCTGTCAAATTTTATTTCCGCAACAAAATAGCTTGAGAAGCAATGGGTCGAGTTACACCACCACAAATTTGACCAGTCACTAGATGTAATAAATAGATTGCATTCGGGAAAGTTTCTGAAGTTGTGTACAGTAGGCGTTACAATAACTTATCGTCCGTAAGATCTTAACAAAATACGAATTAAATAAATCTCTATTGGAACTGGGCGTCCAAAGGCTTTTGCTTCCTTTTTTTTCCGACATAAGCTTTTAGTGAGCTCGGACGTCTTTACCAATAATGTGAGTAACGGAACTAAAACAATAAATGAATGGGGTATTTATCCGACTTAGGGTCCATGGTCGTGTATTTCTGCTATAGTGTGTATATGTGTGTGTGTCCACCAAATCCGATAGAGATGTAAAGGCCAATAGAAGCAGTGGAGCGGTGCAAAGTAGGAGCGCCGCACTACTTAGTTAAGCCAAGCGCAAAAGCGTTTCATGGGCTTGAACTTTAATGCAATTATACATTAGGATCTTAATCATAGACCACCGCATGACAGATTAAGACCGTAATCCCATGATCTGGAATCCAGTTTCTTCCTCGCAGGTGTGGAATACACACGAAAGAACTAATTTCTTCTGTTAAGTCTTTGGTTTGTTATTCTTGCAAGTTGTAACCTACTCTTTCATAGATATTTCTTTGTTCATTATCCATTCGCACTTATTATATATACACTACCACTCATTTCCTATACGAACATAATATTAAAAGCACGACTTTGTGGCCAACTTTTAAATAGTTAATCCCAGTCTAGCGTTGAACATGTACAATGGGGGAACATTTCGTGTATGAAAGTTGTAATTTTGCCAACGGTCTAAATGGCATCTAGATGTTTTATGTGCATTTCAGCAGTAACAACGTTTTTGACAAGCCTACTGTTTTTTATTTCTCACAAAAGGAATAGATCCAAAAAAAAAATTGGCTTTAGTACATGTGCGAAATGTATCGAGGGGACATGACGCTTCGCCCGCATAAATTACACGGTGTGGGTATGCTTTTTTAAGTTTCAACAGTTTTGCTGGCATAAATCCACACTGGTGTAATTTATTTTGACAGAAAACTCGGGCGTTTGCCTCACGCTGTATTAAAGCGTATATTGTATATTTTCCAGTATAATCAGGCTTTGTATGAATCTAAGCTTGATGCTAATAATCTTATTTTTTTGGAAATTTTCCAATTCAAAAAGCTTCGAAGCTTCAAACATTGAACCTTTTCTTTTCAAATAACAAAATAGTAATGTGCAAGTTTTACTTATACTTTATAATTAATTTAGAACGTACTAAAATAACAATGAATTAAATAATACCGCTCTCTTCGTCACATAAAATATCATACCGATGGTTTAATTAACTCTCATGTCGATGCAATTTGCTTTTGTTCCTTTGATACAAAGGCATATTACAAAATTGGTTATTTAATTGGTAGGTATAAAGTTTTGAGGGATATTTAAGAAGTTTTCATATAGTAACATGCGTTTCAATAGATTGTGCATTTCTTATTGATTGTTTCTTTTAGTCTAAGAATCTACTTGTGCAGGTACACCACAATTTCTATTTGCAAACCTCTGGAAAAGAGCAGTTAAAATGTGTGCATTTTCATTAAAAAGCGCAATGGACTTTCATAAACTGATCAGCTTATGGAAATGTAATAAAGCGTAATCTGAGACGACAACTCATGGCGGGATTAGTGTGTTTGGGTTAAATTTTTCTATTTCCTACTTAGTCCATCAGTCTTCATTCGTTTCCGCTACACTGGTTAAATCCCTCGCAACAAATTTCTGAAAGATGCAAAGCTTGCCACTATTTTCATCTTTTATTTACGTCTTTATGCTGCTTTGTCGAGCGTTTAGTGTTTCAATTTAAGTAAGATTTTAACTCCGGTATTTCACCGCGTGATTTATGGATGCCTGCAAAATGATATTTTGAGGTATTGAGGCGTATTGAGCTTTCTTAAACATAAATTTTCCACTAACGTCGTTTTGGCTGCTACGTATTTTAGATATAGCACATAACTGGATAGCACGTTGTTTTGAACAAAATCCTTGCAAAACATTTCAGCATTCTCCGCTAAAGGGAAAGGGGTTTAAAACAATAAAAATAGTTAAAATTTAGACATAGTTTTCAGTATTTTTTTTCTAAAATAAAAATGTTGATATATCATAGAATAACTGGCATTGTTTAAAATAAATGCTAGAATGTTATTAAATTTAGAACAACCATATACATATACGAGCGTGTCTGTTATACAGCCGGTAGGCCCACTTTATATCCTTACTAAATAATTATTTTTGCCATGTCATTTGTTAAAGTTGACTGGAAATGCATGCATTTTTACATGCACTAAACAACATACACAAAGAAGAGTATGCCTAAGTGCTTAGATTTAAGTGCTCTTTGCTGTAGTTTTATTAACATCGTTCACAGATAAGGTTTTAGAGCTGTGACCTTTTAGGAAGATTTTATATCAGGTGTCAAATAGGCTGCCATTACCTGGTTCCTTTATGTCGCATTTAATCTCATTGAGAGACGTTAAAGTATATGGCTGCAGGACATGTGCCAATTAGGAAATAACACTATTTGCGACAGTAAACCCAATCTCCATCATGCATTGGGTTTTTATGAAAACTAACCACTATTTATACATAAATCCAGGATATAATTTTTTATGTCAAGACCCACATACATGGTTACCAACGTTGGCTTGTGGTTAATTACTTCCTTCCAAGTTACAATTTTATTACCCTTGTAAATATCATTGTCAAAGAACTTTTAGGAAATTAGTTTCCCCTGTCTCCTCTGATAAATATTTGTTGGAGAAAATGTTATTTAAATTTACTCTTAAAGGTCAATCGGAAAGGTTATTCTTTAGGAATGATTACAGGCTGATGTATGGTAAATATAGCTCGGGTATAATCCCGGTTTACAAAAAGACCACAACGATAAATATTTCCAGGATTTCACTTTGGATAAAGGGATTACAGATGCTGTACATGCCTTAGTCTTTTTTACATACACTGTATGTTATGATTTATTCCTCTTGCATGACAATTTTGGTAACATGTATTGATATCTTGAGACGGGCTTAGATATCTTTTTACCTTAAAGACACGTCAAAATGCAAATATTTGCCAGAAGAATATTCGAGCTGTTTTATTCGTATACTTGGGA
>JAQGAE010002710.1:0-16867 GCA_034696685.1 Julus scandinavius | reverse complement strand
GTGAAATGAATTTTTAAGTTAACTGAAGAATAACTTCAGAAAAACTGCAAAAAAAGTGTCCGAATAAAAAACTTCAAGTGGCACATGAATGAGCATCAATTATACATCTTTCCATTGTTTGACTATTGATATCACCTGACATAATTAACAAGACTGCATTTCTTCTTCTGGGGGCTGCATTTCTTCTTCTGGGGACTACATGGAAACCCTGTGTGACTCAAATGATTATCTCGTAGCAAGTATCACTGTGGCTTTTACTTTTCAATTTGATGTCAAGCTTGTAAAGCCTGTTACAGACTGGAGAAATCACAGAGTCAAAGCAAAGCTTCTGAAAACATGATAATTAAAGCATGTTTCGACAACTAGATTTTCAAAAGCACATGCCAATGTCCAACACAGTTTTAAAAAATGTGAATGATGTTCAAGATTATAATTGGTGTACGTCTTCATATACAACCCCAAGCCAAAAGTCCTGCAACACACCAACTTTTCCAATAAGAGTCGACCTCTGCGTGAACACAATACTGCATGCAATTTTATTCATTCGTAATATGAAAGAGCAGCTTATGAGCCTATAAAATCATGTGTGAAATGAATTAAAACAAGAATTCATAAAGAAATGCCACAATAGAAATTATGATAGGGACATAAGTCTTGCAGCACAAAAGTTTTGAGTCAAAAGTCCTGCAACCCAAGGTACTCAGCACCTATTGGTCAGTAATTAATAATGCAATGCAACCAGTATCCCAAAGTTGGAATGTAATATTCATTTCTGTTTATATAAATAGTTTCTAATGGTAACGGGCACAATTGTATGAGATTAGAAAATTAATAATTGCAAAACATTTGGAAGGAGTTCCTTATGCCCACATTGCAAAGGATATACAGAGACACCCTTCTACAATTGGAAGATTCATTAAAACATAAAGAAACTGGACAGTGTTCAGTGCAACCGAGATTAGGTCGGCCACGTTCCATGAAGACAATATACTTTGACTACTACTTGTGAAGCAATCCAGAAAGTGCCCAGTGTTACTCGTGCAAAGCAACGAAAAATGGTTCCCGGCTGTCTGCAGCACAAAACATGGACAGCAGAGCAATGGAGGAATGCGATATTTATTGATGAATCACTTTTTTGCTTGTTTAATGATGGACGTGTGAAAGTGTTGCGAAAGAAGGGTTAGGAGTATCATGCAAGTTGTATTTCAAAGACCGTACAATTTGCGCCAGGAATTATGGCTTATGGAACATTAATAGCCAAGGGAGCTTATCAGTTGTCAAGCAATCCATAAATGCTGATATTTACATTGGCTTGCTAACCGAACACCTTATACCCACTGTGTATTTATTTATTTATTTATTTTAATTTAGATACACTCAATGAGCACATCCAGGATAATCTCCCACATCGCCAATATTCCACATACAATATTCATACCAATATACATACACTTCATACAACATCCAAAACATAAAACATCTCATAGTGGGAACAATCACATAAAACAGCCGATTGGGGAGAGGCGGATTAACTGATTAAAATTTCTACTGTCAGGAATTTCCAACCACATTCTGGGACGTCGAACGGGTTTACTCTGTGTCTATAACATATTCTTTTAGAGCCCTCTTCCAGTGTCCACAACCGTGACAGCATGAGTAGCTAGAACACGCAAGTAGGCTACTTCGGAAGGAGTAAGGTAGTACATTCTATTCCCGGTACACCCGATATGGGAAGCTTCAGTCCAAGAATTTACTTGTTATGCCATGATAATGGAGTAACAGGTTGCAAGTCAAGTGGGATTCGTCATTTTGTTTCAAGTGCTCTATGACCCAGTGAAACGGGTGAAAGGAACACTTGATTGCATCGCTGAGGATTGCTATATCAGTATATTTCAATAGTTTGTATAGCTATTTCCCGGATGGTGTCTATACCTATCAGCAAGATGACGCTTTATACCACAGAGCCAAAAAACTAGCCTTTATTTTGACATAATGGGTGTTGATGTACTCAAGTGGCTTAGTAACTCCAGACCTCAACCCGGTCGTAAATATTTGGGAAAAAATAAAAAGAAGATTATGCAAAGTCGAGGTTAAGAACTTGGTTGATTTGGAAGAAAATGAAAATCTTTTGTGGAATAGTGTAACTCCAGAGGAATGTGAGGAGCTTATGACATAGTATGTGCCATGCCGTATTAAGGCTGTTCTGAATGCCAAAGGTGGTGCTACACATTATTGATGATCAAGTTGCAGAACTTTTGACCTAACATTGTTCTATTCCAAGACTTACAAGTCCCTACAATGTTTTCGAAATTCTTTGTAAATTCTTGTTTTTAATTTATTTAATGGGTGATTTAAGAAGCTAATAAGCTGCTCTTTCATATTATGACTGAATAAAATGTGCATAAGATGTTTTTCCAGCAGTGTGTCTCAAAAATCAACTGTTATTAGAAAAGTTGGTGTGTTGCTGGACTTTTGGCTTGGGGTTGTACATTGTGAGTCATAATAAATTATAACATAATAAAAACAATCACAACTTTGTGAAAAATGCTTTGATTTAAATTAAATTTGGCACTTAAATAGAACAATAGTGTAGGAACAAAAATGAATTATAAAACGTGTGCAAAATGTTCTCCAGTGGCCTTTACACAAGCCCGGAGCCTAACGCGACATCCTTTCAATGACAAATCGATTATATGCTGGTTGAGTTCGATCCAAGTTGTCTTTATTCGAAGTTTCAAGCTTTTGATTATATATTGATCCTCTAATTGTAAACCTTTCCCTGGAGAAACTACCCAAGTTTTGTAGTCCACCGGTTTCAAATCCGGACTGTTTGGTGGCCAGTGGTTGTATGGGTTCCGTGAACTGTGGCGATTCCTGTTGCAGCAGTTTTAACTGTTTCTCGAACACGGTGAGCAGGCGCACCGCCTTGTTGACAAATGAAAAAATCCGACATTTGTCGCATGTCCGGAGGAAAGTTTATGTTCCTATACGCTAGTGCCAAATTTGATATCGAGCGAAGCATTTTACACGAAGCTGTGTTTTTTTTTATTGGGTTCTACTTTTGTATGACTCACAGTGTTGGTCGCCATGCTTTTGAAAACTCGAAGAGAAATTTCTGAAAAAAATGTCTCTACAATAATGTTTTCAGAAACGCATCTTTTGCTTTTGGTTGTTTATACATACTTTAAGAATATGCGTCCATCTTTCTATTTATAAAACGTACTGAGCACATTCTAGAATAATTTACCATTCATTGTTTCTGAATGTGTGACTTGTTAAAAGTCTGAAGTGTTTTACGATTGTTTATTTCTATGTGTATTCAGCGTATTGCATTTTTGCAGTTAAGGAAATGTACACGGCGTTTTACGCTATATTTTTGAGAACTTATTCACTGTTTAATATCAGATTTGGGCTCATGCTTTCGGTGTGGGGGTTCGTGCTCCCCTGGATCCCCTAGGGTAAGCGATAAGGTAATGATAAGCGTCGCTCGGGAAGTAGTTTTCAGGGCTGCGTCGCTGCTTTTCAACGTCCATAAAAGCGTTGTTTGACTACGCTTCTTAACCTCGATTTTTACGTGGATCTCAGTGATTAGCGTCCCCGTGTTTATGCGCCCCTCGTCGGCGTGCTAGTCGGCCATTTTCACGGCAACCTAATTTTGGAAGTTGCGTCGCATCGGCACCCCGGCCGGATTTTATGGGTTTTGATACCCCTCATCCGAAACCGCGCTTATTTTTTTTTACGAGGGTCTCTCTGTGCCCCGCAAACGATAATAAAAAATATGGGCAAGACGAAGATAACCTTTCTGCAAAAATCGTTTCGGGCGTCTGATGAACTTGGTGGTGCAGATGAGAACGATAAAAGACGGTTTTCGGGGAGCGAAAGAGATGAGAGAAAAAAGGAATTAACGAAACAAAAAACGAGAAAAGGCCTTCGTTATCGCGGCGAAAACTGCCTAATAAATCAGGCAACCGAAATGATGATACGTATCAAAGAATTCTATTATACGCTTTAACTGATAAAGGCCGATTTTTTTTTCAATTTTTTTTTCCATTTTCGGAGCCCTTTTTAACCGGTGGTTAATCATAAGCCGAATATATAAAAATGTTCACCTTTCCGAATGCTATATAGAGTAAACGAATCTAATTCTGAAGAACAGCCGGGTCTCCACTGAAGGCAACATGGTTTGTGATACAAATAATGAATAAAAGTTTGCCGATCATGATGTTTGAGCATACTTAAGCCGGGTCTCCACTGAAGGCAACATGGTTTGCTGATATATACAAATAATGAATAAAACTTTGCCTACCATGATGTTTGAGCATACTTAAGCCGGGTCTCCACTGAAGGCAACATGGGGCAGAAATGTTGAAGCAACATGGTTTGCTGATACAAATAATGAATAAAAGTTTGCCTAACGCGATGTTTGCGCAAACTTAAGCCGAGTCTCCATCACTGTAAAAAATATTGGTGTTATGGAGAACCGATAAAGGTTTTATATATAAAACCTTTTTTGGTGTTATGGAAGAACATGAAAAAAAGGTGTTTCAGAGTACCTTTCAACTGGCACATGAAAAAGGAGCTAGCAAGCACCTTTTCTAATAATGGTGTTATAGTTGACCAATAGCAACCATGCATATTATGCATGCACACGCTATACAGGGTGTTTCATTTATCATGTTCTGTACAATAGCCTTTAAAATAAACAGTAAAACATAATAGTTATCAGAATACAATATTAATATTATGAACATGCATTTCAAATCATGCAAGAATTAAGGAGCCTCCTGGCCCCCTTCTTGCATAATTTGAAAGATAATATCATAATATTAATCTTGTATTCTTATAACTTTTATGATTTACTTTTTATATTAAAATATATTGGACAGAGCAGGATAAATTAAACACACTTTGTAGATATATACACTTACTGTTATATTATTATTATAACTGTTTCCTATACCTTGTGCATCATTGCTAAATCATTAAATTGAGCCATACTTTATTCAACTTAAATTTTATTAACAAATAGAGATACTAATTACATCAACAGCAACTGAAAAATCCGCATCCTTTATCCATCATAATGTTGTATGAAACTTTCATACACAACCAATTAGTTAAACCACATAGTAAGTATCATTACAATTTTAGTTCAATTTGACAATTATTGAATGCGCAAAATAGTTTTAGTCCAAAGTGTCTCAATGTTTGAGCATATAGTATGTACCTTATACTCGGTAGCATGGTTATATTTTAGCAGCAGTATCCTTATAAGTGTCTAATTTATTATTTATGATGTCATATACTGTATATGGCATTTTTTCAGATGTATAGGAATTTGTTAAACATACACAATCACAAAATCGAGTTAAGGATGGAATTTGTCATGTAAATATGATTGTCACCTAATCTGGCCAAAGTATATTCTTGTCCTGATGTGATTTACCTTTGAGCGATACTTCAAGAACGACATCACGTAGCTTTTTAACTCATTTTGTTATTGGGTAGAATATATATGTTGCCTCCAAGCAAGACAATGATTATAATGTGATAGTCGATAACGATGACAGACACGTTCTGAAATCGATTGAATGACTGACTATTCAGTATTTATTTACTCAAAATTGAGTTCGGGATCGATTATGAATTTCTCCATTGATCATGTTGTTATATAACTTGCATAAAAGCAAAATCAGACTTGACGTAATAAAATGTCAAATATGGACATACATTTTTCAAGACATGTAAATGGAATATGACCAATTTGACCATACAGTATGTAACATGCCCACGTATACTGTATGTCTCTATATGTATAAACTTTCCACCAGGGATATGAAATCATGTTCTCACTTGTTTTCAAGTAAAAGAAGTTCTCTGTAGAACAACCGATTTTTTTTTACAAAATCACACTGCTGCATAATTCTGAAATATTTCTGCGCCCAAAGTACGACCAAAAAAAAAGGTCAGAATCCCTCCACCTGGTCAGATAAATCAAAGACGAAAAAAAAAAACCAAAACAAAGGTCGTAATTTTTCGCGATTGGATGATGAATGCTTGTCCGCGATATGATTTATCACCTCCCTAATAAACCGCAACATTGTTAGCCACAACGGACGGCGCTCCATTTATCACGCTGGAGGAATGATTTTCGAGGCCAGCGAGTCGAACCGGTGTTTTGCAGAGGTGGTCCACCAACGGTCCCATGGCGCTGCAAGCGCTGAGGACCCCGTGGTGGGAAGTCGTTTCAAAACATTGGTACACGCTGAGCTCTTTACACGCTGATAGCCCGACTCCTGCTGGTTTTGGTAACCGGAAGATGCCCCCAACGGCCCTCGTTTTCCGACATTCCCTGCAGTGAAACGAGCATAGTACAAGCAGAAATGCATAGGGTTGTTGCGGTACAACTGATATTGTACCCTATTCTCACCGCGCCGCAAATTCCCGGATTTCCGTCTGTTAGCGGAAGATTTCGCGCTGTGCATGCGCACTGGTGTCATCATGACTTCTGCTGAGCGGAACACCGCGCACGCGTGGTTTGCTAAAATATCTTTGACATGCATCAATAACGCAAATGTAAATTATGGAAGATAATGAATGGATGGGGAAGGGATTCATATTTCGTTTATTGTTGTCATCTGTTTTCGGAAATTATTTCTTGCCTACTGTCGGTTAAATGGTGAGAATGCACGGCATGGTCACAACCGATTTTGCGCCATCTTCTGACCTACTTTCCGGGCGTTTTACGTTTGTTGAGAATAGGGTATTTTGCTGTATACACACTATGCTGAATTCGTCTGCTAGCTGAGAAATTTGTTGGCCGCTCATGCGTATTTGTTATGCCTAGTTCACGATGCATTGCCCGACGTCTTTTTCTGACCGTCACTCGATCTGCGCATGCGTGCCAACCTACTTGATGACGCGTTTATGACGACTTCTGCCAGGTCGAATAACGTCGAAAAAGTTTGAAACTTTTCGACTTTTTCGACGAAGTTTGAAAAGTTTCAAACTTTGGACGTCATTGACGGTCAAACAATTAAAAATTTGTACCACGTGATATGGCGCATGCGCCATAGAAGATACAAACGCCACCTAGCGACAGAAAATATTTTGGGGGCTATGGTTGATCTGACGGTGCTTTACCTAGTAGGCGTTTGGACGTTTGGACGTCGGTCGGTCCATTGTGAACTAGACTGCGCCGGGCGTCAAAACGTGTGACGTTTTTCTTCGGAAAATTAATCTCCGCCTCGACGAGCAGACGACGTCAGTCGAGGCATCGTGAACTAGCCATTAGGGAGCAATGTCTGTCGCTCAGGCTTCTTCCCTCTTTCTCGACGGAAAAAAGTTAGAATTGGTCCAACTTTTTAAAGCAGAAACCCGCCGAAATAATTTCTTCTGCTAATGGTGGTGCCGCACATGGGATATTTGGCAACAGGCAAATATTTGCCGGTTGCCAAAGTACTTGTCAAATGGCTAGCTCACCGCTACACACATGTGTAATTGCAAACTACAAGGTAAGTGTTTCGCTATGCAAACATTAGCCAACTTTGATGTGGGATAAATACCGACTTCTGGTGGGACAAACCAAGTATTGGGCCAAGTGTTGGCCAAAATAGGCAAGTGCCCGATACACACATAGGACATTTGACAAAGTACTTGCCAAATATCCCATGTGTGGCGCCGGCTTAATAACAGAAAACATAATATGCTTTATATACGTTCAAAAGCATGCTTTTGAAAATCAATAGCTGAGATGCGTTGGGGCTCAAAGGAAAATAAATGTTTTCAGTTTACGACACTTAATTGTACCAAGGCGTGTACCGCCATTGGCCTATTAAAAGACCCGGAATTTGCAGACGAACAATTTTGAAACTGCATGCAACAACAAAATCCTTCCCTCAGCAGAAACCTTCCCAAGGGCGATATTACGATCTTCATGATTTTTTTAATTATGCTAAAAGTATGCAAAAATTTTGGTCAGACCCATAGGATTACATGTGATAACGGAAGTTTTTTGTTATTAAAAAACCTTGAAAAAGCACGTGCTTATCACAGGCAGGTTTTAAAATATGTAAGCATAACGACATGTTGGATGACTAATGTTATTTGCTTGCAAATTGTGGGTTGCACAGTCTTCATGCTTTCTGTATATATAGTAAATTGGACGCCATGCTTTTGTAAACATGAAAACTAGAAGACAAGTTTCTGAAAACATGGTTCTAATATAATGTTTTTAGAAATTGCTTTTGCTTTTTGGTGTAGTCTTAACCTACCTTAAGAAGGTCTTTGAATCACCTTGAAATTATTTATGATTAAGACATAAAAAGTTGTCCATATACAGTGCAATTAATTTACTTAAATAACTGTTAAAGATAACATAATTTTGTAAATTTTTTAGAACTTTTTTAAACTGGATTTTCATTAAATATTATTTCACTATTAAATTGAGTAGGAAACGTGACAAGACGTCAAAACTGCAGTGGATTACCTCAATACTAGACAAGCAGACTCATGTGCATTATGCTATTTTGTACCACAGACGTTGTGTAAATAAATGACACGATTTCGGGAGATTGTATAAATGCAATGATTTAAAAATACGATGATATACCACTTTAAATGTTTTTACTGCAAACTTTTTATAAATTATAAACAAGTTTCAAATATTTGAATGCTGCATTTCTTAAATTTGACTTTGTTTCCTTAAAAAAAAAGAATTTTGGGTAATATTTGGTAAGGGCTCCTGGCCCGAAATGCCTAAATTGGGCAAACACCATAAAATTGGCAGAATAATGCACTTAAGAAGAATGCAGCCTTTGTATTTACTCTGGGGAGAAAAAAGCAATTTGTGGTTGCTTTTCTGCACCCAAACAAACAAACATCAATGCGAAAATATCATGCCCAAAATATTCCGGGAAATGTTTAATGACTCGAGTGCTTCGTTAGCACTCCCCAAATGCCTCTTGATAATCCAAATGAGGTGTTATTAGCAATAAAATAAGTCGTTAGCACTTCCACACACAACACGTTGACGCGAGTAAACACGGGCTGATTTCGCATAGAACTGTTTGTAGAACGTGCGAAAGCATTTGTTGACACGCCACTGGAGGGCGAGCGCCGTTGGTTAGGGGAATCGAAAATGTGGTTACCCAGTGATTTCTTGCTTGATGTTTGACCAATTTCGGCCTTCCGATATGTCAAACTGATCGTCCCGAACTGATTTATCCGCTGGACATAATGTCTCGCAGCTCCACACGATATTTAGTTTTACTTTTAGAAAAAATATATGGTCAATTACAAAAGATAGGCGTAAGTTAGATTCATAACAGTTGTTTGCAAAGTTGTTTCACAATATAAGTATTTCATAACTGCGCAATATCATAGTTAAAACAAGTGCAGTAGTATACGTACTATTTCACAACGGCTCTCCTGACAGGTTTTTCTTGTCAGAAACATATAAAGGTATAGCAAAACGGATTTATTCAGTATATAGTGCCAAACTTGGCCAATTTTGGTTGTCCGGATGCAAGGGGAGCTTTTTTATTTTTATAAGAAATAAATAACATTTATATAAAAAAAAAATACTTAAATGGAAAAAAGTAAAAACCTACAATTCATTTTTTCAATATTTATTTATTTATTTTATTGGCGAAATAATTGTAAGAAAAGTGACATTAGGCTACTAAAAGGTCATTAACATTTTAAAATAGTGTGTAATATTGAAGGGAGCATACTTCATATGGGGCCCACTTGCCAGTCCTCCACTAGATGCTGGAAGGGTGTTTTGATTATACCCTAAGTTTGGACACTTGATTCACTTATATTCACCAAGGAAATAGCATTTTAAAAAGATTTGGTTGTATATTACATAAGATTTCTCAAATTTCTGATCTACCAAACGAGGTTTTATAAAGAATGGTAAAATGTATGAAAGGTTTGTTTTTAATTAACCCTTTAACACCGCATATGTTTCTGTAGAGACTGCCATGTTTTAGACAAAATATTTAATACCATTTTGAGAGAACAATGAATTCTCGACACATTTTTATACATTTTCTAATATTAATAAAGGATGATGATATTTCGTAAACGTTTTACAGTATGTTAATAATTCCACAGTGTATTTTCTCATTATTATTCATCAAATGCAGTACGATAAATCATATGCTGTATGCCGTATTAAATACTATATGATACTGTAAAATAAATTAAAAACGGTGCATTCTGGATAAAATGGGCTCATATTCGGACTAATCGCTTATTATAGGACCAACTGGACAAGAACTGATTCAAATGCTTATGACTAAATTGAGTTTCCTTGTTTATTTGCAGGGCTATGTCATCCGTGGTGGCATTAGGGGCCAGCGTGATATGTAGCAAAATCCCCGGATTGGCCCCTGCCCAAAGGACAATGTGTCAAGCCAACCCTGATGTTGTCGTGGCCATTGGCGATGGTGCCAAGTTGGGCATCAGTGAGTGCCAAAATCAGTTCCGGAATCGAAGATGGAATTGTACCGCTATTGGGAACGACTCTGTATTTGGGCACGTTGTGGTAGTAGGTAAGAACTCTTTATTGTTTTTTACTGTAGCTTTAATATGATACATGATCACTAAAGATGTTTAGAACATGTTCTGTACATTTATTCTGGAAAAACATTAGAATATCCATCAGGGTAGTGTTCAACTCGTTGTCGTTGGTACTGTCAAATATCCGGGTGTTTGCATTATCAAAAACCTCTTTTGGAATCACCATCGGGTACCGAATTGAATTGAAAGATATACATGTATAATTTATAAATTTGTGATGATTTACAGATTCAACTTCAGTTCAACTCAGTGATGTATTCCAAAGAATGAGTTATTTTTTATATAAAATGTGTAGAGCCTTAGGACATATTTTTTGTTTGAAGCACGGCTGAAAATAAATGTGCAATGGGGATGGTCATGCAATTAATTTTAGCCGATTAAAAAAATAAACCGGCTGAAATTTACATCTGAGCATGCGCTCTCTTTAAGACCCTGCGACGACCTCGCATATTTCAACCGATTTTCTGTCAATGTGTTTTTAATTGGTTAAAATTAATTGTTTGACCACCCCTACACTGTATTATTTTGCAAAATGCTATGGTTTAATGATCGAAAATATTAATAACCGGTTGTTGCTCCCTGCCTCCTGAAGCAATTTTTCTTATTTAATTTTTTTTTTAAGATATACTCGTCACGATATTTTGTACAAGTTAACAAGGCATAGGTCTAATTTTATTGTAAAAAAAGACTTAATTTCTTTAGTGTCCTAATTTCATAATTTCTTAATTTCCATTGCTCAACAGTCACCAGTTTCCTTGATATATATCTGATTTCAAATTTATTAATCTGTAATCCTTATCTGGTTACCTTTTGCAATTTCCTTAATGAACCTACCAAACTTATCCATGAGTCTTACTTGACTGGAGATGAAAATTCTCTAGAATTATATATTATGCAAAAATATTTCTAGACAATACTCGTTATTTTCGAGAATGTCCTAGCTGAAACATGTGCACTTTTTATAACTCAATCGAAAGCGAAATTTTTGGGAAATAATTTGTAGTATATGTTTTGTATTTATTCGTTTTCACACCGTAAATGTGGATACTTTGAGACAGGGGTTTCAGCTTTGGAGCTATCATCGTTTTGCCCAGTAGGAATGTCTGAAGTGAGTTTTAATGGGACTTTTTCACCTGGTTGTAGAGAAACACACTTTCGTCATATTCTTTAGTTACTTCTCTAAATTCGGTATATTCTACATAACGGTGTCTTGTGTTTTTGCTAATGTCGTCAAACTATCATCTCCGGAGAAAAAACACTATAGCTCGGTCTGTTTGCGCCTATATAATTTGTTCACTATAGGGATATGCCTAGAAAAAGGAACTGGTCCTAACTTACCCACATGATGGGGTAACTTTGGGACAGAAATGGTTGGAAATATTCCTACACTTGTTAATCCGATAGTACAAATAATGGCCTATTCTAAAAGATGAGGGTTAATTATATTTTACCTGGTCAGCATCGATTCGTAATTATTGGACACGTTTTCAGAATTCCAAAAAAAACACCGAAAACTGGTCCAAAATATCCACGTTTTACGGTATTTCTCAAGATGACTATATATGTATACATAAATTTTCAAACATTAATCTGGTTATCTTTGAGTTTGTGGTTGAGTAAGACTGGATCTGTTGTGAAAACGACACTTCAATTCCTTAATTCTCGTTAAGGAATGCAATGAGGCTGCTTGTAGAACAAGACGGGAGCCAGAAAAAAGGCCCTCCGGATGCCATGGCGGTGTGCGTTGGCAGTCCTGATGACATCTACTGACAAGCGACCAGATAAAAATTTGTTCGTAAAACAACGTATTAATAAGCGGCACCAGACATGCTGTCTATAGTAGCAACCAGTCAAGGTGAATGCCTAGATGTCAAGATCTCGGTACATTTTAATTGAAAAAAAAGGGAATGTCGCGATAACAACATTCCGTACAAGTGCTGCTGCAGAGGCGATGATAGTGGAGGACATTGAATTCGCAGCAGTTTTTCCACAAAAAAATAGTAATCAAAGAAATAGTAATGAGAATATGCCATCCTACAATGCCTGGCTACTTCATTACAACTAGATCAAAATATTGGATGAGCATTCTTCAGAAAAATATGTGTAAATAAACACTGTTGACGACAAGTTTACAATTGCAACAATCGTAATTTCTCGAAATTATTTAGAAATAAATAATAATGAAAATTCTTGAATGTTTTTAATGTTTTAAAAATATTACATATATAACGAAGAATAAGAAAGAATTCAACGAAGAATAAAAAAGAATTCTGCGAAAAAGTTAATATTTTTTAACTAAAAAATTATAGAAAATGTACTTGCAAATTAATCATAAATATACATACAGCTGGGTTATATTATATCTTGGTCGTGATTTTAGACGTATTCAGATTAATTTCCTGAAATATAAATATGTTTCTGCATTATATTCATATCCATGGAAGTTAAAGGGTAGTTTTGGTAGTTTAAAATTGCTATAAAGTCATGACTAATTTGAATGATGTTCAAGACTACAACTTACAAGACTACTTGTATAATTGGTGTACGTCTGCACTGTGAGTTATAAAAAAAGTACAAACCAAAACAAAAATCGCAACTTCGTGAAAAATGCCAAGTTTCCTTTGAATCGAAGCATTTTTCACGAATTTGTGATTCTATTTTTTGTGTTTGTGTTCTACTTTTTTATGACTCACATTGTGCCTATTATGTCGGTCATCTTCTTAATCCGTGAATTGTCTACTACTTGTTGTAAAGACATCATTATGGCATGTTTAATTACATGATCCAAGGAAGATTACTAAGAAAATAACTAAACATACTGTCGAACAATTTCGGAAAACCTTTTCCCATGTTGTTGAAGACTTTCTTGATATACTGCATGCATTTCTTCATTATATTTATAGGTAATGCTTGTTCATGTGTTTTTAGAATTCGGTACCGCCATAAAACCGTTGGACATTGTGTTTATAGAATACGCTCGTGTGTTACATTTTTTTGTTGTAAAAATATGGAAATTATAGAAGAAATGTGTCTGGCGCCACGTCAATTTCCGTATAAGCATCAAGAAGAGATGTAAACATGGCAGCACTGTGTGAAAAATTTGCGCAATTCTGGCGCAATGCAACATATTTTCAGTTACGCTATTGCTCAATATTGACATAAATTTAAATAATTCTAGTCGTATAATAATGATGATGCGTAGTTATCGCTGAATAATAACACTTCAAATTGTTTCATCATATTTAATAGGCATAATGGAGAAGGGGGTCACAGGGGATTCTTTCGAAAATGAAATTATTTTGTAATTATTTACTTAATTATTTCCGGAATAGGCTTAAATGTCCGGAAAAAAATACTGGACATCTATTGGTGATAATGACATGTCTTTTTGGGGGCTTTTTTTAAGCGAAATTGCACATGTACCAGTAATATCGAAAAACTAGATTTATTTGACAAGCCATATCTACGCAGCACTGAATAAGTCGTTCATTATTTTTAAATATTTTCGCCTTGAAGTTTTTTCATAAAAAAAATTGTTTTTAACACCAATAAATGATTAAGGATTTGGCAAAAAGGCTAGATTTTGTTAGGTGTGGCAAAACGTTAAAAAAGGCTGTACAACAATTTGGGAGTACAGTATATTTACAAACAAGATGAATCACAATTGCACCATACATAGAAAAAAAAAAAAATTTAAAAACACGAAAAAATGAGTTTAGCCATAAAACCAGACACTTAAAACTTTTGGATCATTTATGGACGTGCTTGGGTAAGACTGCATTGTGCCACTTTCCAAAAGCGTGGGAAAATTAAAACCATGTTCATGGTGCAAGTAGGTGTCAAACCCATGCACGGACTGCTATTTGGACGGGGCCAAACTAATTATGTCAATTCTGAAAAACGAAGATCAATCATTCGCTGTGATTGATGAAGGCAGTGAGGATACAGTTGTCATTGAAGCCGGATTAAACGTGCAATTTGTCGAAGAGTAAGTTGCAAGTCAACTAGACCCTCTAATTGATGAGAGGAGGTGTTGACAGGCGCTAGAACTACCCTCTGTATAAGGTGATGGCAGCTAGCATCACATTTTCACCATGGATGTGCAATGCAGGTGAATATGAGTTTAAGGAAGCTTTTGAAGCCCAACTTCAGAATTCGCTATAGCGCGCATGTGATTTCAGCGTTGTATATATTTATAGATTGGTGTTATAATATTATAATTCTGATACACATTTAGATGTTCTTACAGCGTTTCTAGTATTCCGGAAACCACTTTTTAGTAAGTTGAGAAATTTAAGAAATCGAGGTCACTAATCGTCTACTAACTACATCGTATACAAATTATATACTGTGGAATTTTTTAAGGCTACATAGTATGTAGTTTGATCTATGGATACTATTCCTATGTATTGGTAAACAAACATTAATAGATTGCATGCATATTTTTACGTAAGTAAAATTGCGTTTTCCAAAATAACGATTTTAGTAGACACCAGATGGTGTTCATATGTTTATAACCAATGCAAATTAATTAAACAAATTACGCTATATCTTTTGTTAATACCATGCTTATATATTTATATACCTGACATTAAAATATATATTTTTTAACGTATACCGTAAAACGTGGATACTTTCTGCCAGTTTTTGTTGTTTTCTTGAATTCCGAAAAATAGCTCAATAATTACAACTAGAAACTGAACATGGCAAGATTTTTACTCTAATGAACAGGTGCAGGGATATTCCCATCAATTTCTGACCTAAAGTCACCTTATCATGTGGGTAACTTTGGGCCAGTGCATTTTTCAAGGCATATAGTGGAAAAATTATGTAGGGCCTAACATGCTATAGTATGTCCTATATACATATGTTCATGCATGATATTTTCCATATCTGAAACCATTTATGGCTATATATGGCGTTTAATATCCATGTATGGTGTTCATATAGTATGGGGTCGCACCTAATTTCAGGAGAATTCTCCTACGTCAGTAGCGACTTAGACATCGTTGTTAGATCCTGGACATTTGCCAGGATATCAAACATTTCTACCGAAAAATGCATGTCTTTATGGACTTTATCTCCGGATTATGCAATCTACTCCGACAACATGGCTTCATGATGGCCAAGCAAAGATGGATAACAAAAATCCTGGAATTTTGTGTGGACCAATTAAAAGGATGGGATCGCCTACACGTGGGTTTGGCATTGCCATCTTCGCCTGACGAGCCGCTGAAGATGCGTCTTCTGCCGGTGTTACGATGGCCCGGGGCGCGGGGCCTGGGTGTGGGTTCTCAACTGTCATCCCATCAGATGCCAACCGGCGATAAAACCAGATTCGTTACTCGTTTAATCTGCTCATTTGTCCCTGCAAACATGGCCAAATCCAATCTCTGCACGCAAC
Source organism: Julus scandinavius (assembly GCA_034696685.1). Lineage (NCBI taxonomy): Eukaryota > Metazoa > Arthropoda > Diplopoda > Julida > Julidae > Julus > Julus scandinavius. The sequence goes on along the minus strand of JAQGAE010002710.1, from coordinate 876 downwards.
TTACCAGCTACCCGGGGCTCCACAGCGTGTTTTTGCTACGATGACCCCGTCGATACTCGTTGACCCCCTGCAACCGAACCCTCTTGCCTCGCGTAACTCGCCGCTTGACCCTTTTAATCCGGTTTGGGTCGCGCCTCCCAGTGTGTTGACAGCGAAGACACGCTTTGATCCACGCCGAAAGGAGTAGGACCACGTGTCCTAGCGGCTTCGCCCTGCATGCCAACCACGATCAACTTCGGAACTACTTACCCCCGAAATGACGGAAGCGAAATCAAGGGCACGCAACGCTTCATTTTTCTGCCATGGATATGCCATTCCGGTCCGTCCAATAATGTGGTGTACTGTAAAATGTGTTTTTTTGGAATTCTAAAAAAGTGTTCTCTAATCACGACACAAATTTGAAAATTCACCAAGTCAAATGGAACCAACTCTCCTCTTTACGAGTATGACATCATTTTTATTCTCTCTGATTAACAGTTTCAGTGATATTCTTATTCATTTCTGCATCAAAGTTACCCTATCAGGTGGGGTAACTTTGGGCCAGGCCGTTTCTTAAGGCATATCCTTAGTGGAAAAATCATATAGGGCCATATATGCTTATAGTATCTCCCACAAATATCCATATATTTATCATATTTTCCATATATATATCAGAAAATATTTCTGGCCATATATGTGTCATTTGTATGGAGTTAGTATACGCAAAATGTAAATGTTACCATAATATAAGATTGCCAGCTGTTTTAAATATTTCCTTGAAAAAAATAAAACAAAAACTCCCTACTTTTCGAGTTAAATAACAACACTGAAAACTCAAAATGTGCAAAAAAGCACACCAAAATGTGTAAAAAAGTTGCACACACATAAATGTGTAAA
>JAQGAE010002709.1:0-16868 GCA_034696685.1 Julus scandinavius | reverse complement strand
TAATCTCTTTTTGTTTGGCTGTGAGTGTCGTTGCAAATTTACCCATTGAAAAGGATAGGGTTTCAAACCCCGTTAATTCAATTAAGGAAAATTTGGGCAGTTGGACAAATCAGCCATCAAAGTTAACTGCACGTATGTGCCCTGACGTAAAGTGGGTCGAATTCTCAAAACTCACCAAATTTCTGCAATTTGCAAAGCATGACGTGAATACCAACCTGCTAGAAATTAATATAATCCGATTGTCGAGACTAATGTAGCTTCACAAAATGCACAGCTGTGCGATAGTATAGCCAGTTACTGCATAGCACACAATGCGCAACATTCATAGAAATGCTCAAAAGTATTTCCAACAAACGCTAATCTGCTTACACGTTTTCTTCCACGAATTCTGTCCTATAGGTCGAACTCTGCTTCAGTCTGTGAAGCTTATATTGAATTCTTCGTAACAGGCAAAAGCCTCCTTCACGTGAGAATTTGGTAGGTACTTTCAGCCAGAAACGCTGAAAACCTGTCCATGCGCGTGCGCACATTCACAACCGCTGAAATCAGTGTTTCCGGCTGGGGCTACCAGCCTTTCACGTGAAAGCGGCTGTTAGGTGGCTCAACAGTTTACTTAGGCTGCTCAAACAAAATACTAACATATGGCATTACTTTGACGTTCCAAGTTTCTGCAGGCACTTAATTACATGATGGAGTTTTGAAAGAAAAATGTACGTCCATGCGCGTGCGCACATCCACATCCGCCGAAATCCGCGTTTTCGGCTAGTCTATTTTATGCTGCTAGAATATCCTAAGAACACCATAATGCATGGTTTTAATATAACATTCTAGGTTCAGCTACCTACTTGATGGAGTTTTGAAAGAAAAACCTTCCAACATTTTATGCAAACTAATTACGCCATTCCCCCATTATTCGCGAGCTTATTTTAGCATTTTTTGTTTGACAAAAATAATTTTTTCTTGATGTGCGTTTTAAAAAAATCCATAATTCCAGGGTTATCATCAGGCTTTTTCAGTCACCAGAAAATCAAACATCCATTGTCACCTAAACTGAAAAGCACGATGAAATCTGTTAGCTTGAAACGCGTTTCACCTATTGACCCAAAGTGAGAAGAAGTATCGACGCCTCTCCTAATTTACAAAATTCCTCGTCTTTCAGCCATCCATTTTGTACGGGCCAACAGGGGGTTTACCAATAAATAAGCCAGAGTGCTTTGAAAACGGGGGTCCATGATGACGCCAGCCCCTAGTCAAGTGACGCAAACTAGCGCGCCGAATGACGTCATCGTGACGTCAGACGCATTTGCCGGACCGCGAAATCATTGATTTTGCGAACACGATGAATGATGGCCGTGCCACAGCTTCAACTAACTCGGAAGATTTTCCCCATTATTATCCAAGAATGGCCAAACAGATGATTAATTTCGAGCCACCTTTTTTTTTCTTCGCTGGTTGCACCAACGTTCGTAATGGGCCCTTTTCCGCGTTAAATTACTGCAGTGGTAATAATGCAAATTCATGCATGTACTGCGTCGTTTCATATGGAAAGACATTTAGGCCTGACATACATGTGCCTATTTTGTTGCCCATCATCATTTTATGCGTTTTCCTATAAAATATTCACAAGAATCGTTTCACCGGAAGTACCGTGTTCCTGCCCACGGAAAAACATAACACTTTTTTTGAGAAATTAATCACCGATATTTTTTGACGAATTTAGTCCTGTTTTAGGAATAGAAGTGATTTAATTGAGAATTGATTTCATAATGGAATGGGAAATTAATTCTATCCTAATTCTTTTTAGCTAGGATGAAAGCCATTCCGTGACTGCATGGTGTACCGTTCAATTCTATGTACACCTGATGCTAATTATAAATAGAAAACGCTAGAAATGCTCATCATAGAGGAAATATTTTATTAAAAATCAGTTTTACTTTATTTTATTGAGAAAATCTCTGCTTAAAAACATTTGGTGTGCCTTGACACTTTTGGCTCCTTTTTCAGTATGCCGCTCGCTTGAATTTTAGCGACATCTTGTGTGCTGAAATTCATCTTTGTGCAGATGAAATATTCATCACAAATTTACCGGATTAATTTAATGTCTGTTAATTTGAATTCTCGTGCTGCCACCTGCTGGCAGCGTGGGCAAATTAACGGACATTTTTCAAGCTTGTTTATTAATTTTAAAAAATTCTACCATTTCAAAGTGAAAAACAAAAAAGTGATACCATTGCTGATTTATCAAGCTATTTTAAACAATTTTTATTTTTATTTAATCTCTTTTGGTTTGGCTGTAATTGTGTTTTAAAATTTCACCCATTGAAAGTGATAAGGTTGTGTTCCAGCTTAAAACAATCCATGATGGCAAATCTTCCAAATATGAGCTCCCATAAGGTTCCCATAAGATGCTATTTTTCACAAATGTGCTACACCAAAAATTCCCTTACACAATGGGTTCCCATTAGGTCTCATTGCTTGTCTTATTGGCCTCACTATACCCCATTATAGACTTTTATAGTTATCCCAGATATTTCTGTTTTTTGCCTTAGGGGTCCATCTGTTTTCCCAATAGTTCCCCTCACAGCTGTGAGAGAGCCCCAACATAAATTTAACTTTTGAGCCCAAAAATGTTAGTTTTGCTACTGCTTCTTGTATTCTGCATCCACTGGAAGCGAATTTTTTTATAGAAACTATATTGATGTGATTTCTCAGTGACAAAGTAGGCCCTGTAGGTCCCTAATGAAATGGGCCCCCTGAAACATTGAACAATATTATGGGCTATACAAATTATGTAAAACTCTTCTGAATTTGTTGAAAATATTATTTCTTATACGAATTAAATCATAGTCTTATAATTGTGTATGGGCCCCTTTTAATTGTCCCCTAAGCCACGGCGTATTAAAGGTCCCACCGGCAAAGGATGCACCGAAGTGCCACGTTGTTTGATTTTTTTATTCGAATTTGAAAAAGTTTATCACCGCTGGCAATAGATGGCGCCTGAGGCAGCGTGTCGCTATGGCGCATGCGCAGAACTGGGTCGAGAGTGGGCAAGATGGCGGCGATCGGGGTGGAGGTTGCGCACGTTGCTCCTCAGGTTTAATTCGGCGAGGACGCTGGCGGTATGCGGTTGACTAAATTTCTCTAGCCTCGGATTCATCAGCGAGTGCCGGTAGACGTTTGAGAGGCACTCGCCTCTCAACTTTCCGCATCTGCATTGAATTTCCCAGCGTCTATGACGTCATTCGCACTTTGGAAACGGCTGTTGTGGTGCGTTCGGTGAGCCCTCTGTTGTCGCCGACGTTCAAATCTCCCAAAAGGATTATTCCCCATTCAGATGTGCGGCGGTCGCACCACGTTGATTCTCCTTCGAAATGCCTCCGAAATTAATCCGGGTGGGCTACTACAAAATTGAAAACACCATCGGCAAGGGCAATTTCGCAATTGTGAAAATGGCTACGCATATCGTTACCAGGTCCAAGGTAAGACAGTTCTAGATCGCTTTCTATATGTTCGCCCAGATTGCACCCTCCTCTTCGGTTGCCACCAAAAATTTCTTGGCTCTTCAATGAATATCGGCTCTGTGGACTTTTGGAATACGTGACCTTTTATTTCTCGCGTATTTTTTTTATCTCTTTTTTTTTTCTTCATCTTGTTTCAGTAATCTAGAGCTTCGGTTTAGTGCCATTGGGAGAGAGGGGTGGCTTCGTACTCGCCAGATTTTTGCGAGTGCTTTGGGGACTCTCGTGCAGATTATGCTAAATCACGTTTTCGTAGCCAATCGTAGCAAACACTCTTGGCATTTAAAATGTGCAGTCGCCAGCGTTTAATTCGTTATTGCAGGAAATCCATCGCTAGTTTCGTTTCGTCTTGGTAACTGGTGAACGAGGAGAGATCGCTGGCCTCCCAGCTGATTCGTTGGAAGTCACCGTATTGTAGGCAACAAATTAGCAATTACTGTCCGAAACCCAGGAAAACCTTCAATTGGTGTCGGCCAACATGTCTTTACTCATGACATTTGCTCTTAAAATAACCACATAGTAGCCTGGATTCGAAGAACGCACTGTAGGTTGATAGGTAACACGTGGGGACACTCGTTGAGTCTGTATGGAGAATGATGCAGAAGTATTCTTCCCAGAATTTTTTTATCAGTTTTATGCAGAGGTAAATCTTTCACTGTTCTTCGCATAAACTATCAGTATTTTATCAGATAGGAGTAACCTGGCAGACAAAATGTTATGTTAAATACAAATGGAAGGTCCGGTGGCGGAGACACCGGTGGATGGAAGACATTTAGAATGGGCTTCTGTCTAAGGTAAAACATTCTTGAAAACCTATTGAATTTTAAGAAGCTATGATTCCAATCTCAACTTCTCAATTAGGACCGAATCGGTTTGGAGATTATGAAAAAAGTACAGGTTTTGAGGCAAGAAACGTTCCAGCATCCGTCTTCGTGCACAGTGTGTCATTAGTCATAAGACGACGAAAAATGTCGTCCCAAGCATCACTACTGCATGTCCAAAGCTGTCTGGTGGCCCATTCTTTGATTAATGTTGACCTGCGTATTCCACATATAATAAGTTTGTACTCCATTTGCATCCCAATGATTATCGTGCTCAACTTGAATTCATTTTCTGAGAATTGTAACAGCTAGTCGTTCTTATTTGGAAACGCATTTCTGTCTTGTATAGAATGCTATTTATTTGTAAAACCAAAAGTTGGTGACGTCATTCAAATCGCGGTATCAAAGCTGCTTCATATGTGAATAGTAATAGTTTGTCCTTCATCCATAATTGAACCATGCTTACATGTGTAACAAAATCGCCATAATGTGCTTGGGGTTTTACCATAAAAGGTTCCTTGATAAAGATATCTTACTCGAGTGACTGTTTTCAAGCATAACTTGCACTGTGAATTGTGATATTGGCTATATGTGACCCATGTGTTCAACAGTCTTCAGTATACTATCAATATTGAGTAACAGTAAGGCCAAGCATTGTCTATCCTTAACCTAAAAAACACGGTATCAAAGTTAAAATATGCCTTTAATGCTTCTAAAAAGATTGACTTTCGCATTTATTTAGTTTTTGTTTGAAAAATGAAATGTTTTCTATGACATTTTTTTATCTTTTGTTACAGAATTCCCCAAATTGCCAAATTTATCTGGTATATAGATAATCTGATTTTACCACAGTATAGACTAGTGCTATGCTCTGCAAAATGAGAAAGTGACCCACTGACCTAGGCCTCAACTGCTCCAGATTCTCTGCGTGCAGAAGGTCATTTGTTCCTTCTTGCTGACAACATGATTGCAGTCTGAAAAGATTGCTTTTTTTTTGCAAAGTTCGTTCAATAATCAATCTGTGATCTGGATGTAACGGACATCCATCCTGACTAACATTTTTAGAACAGTTTAGTGGTCAAGAAAAAAACCAATCTGTACAAGGGGCATGGAAAATAATGAAAACACTTGTTGCAGATATATACTCATTTCTTTATTTAATATGGTGTTCGTATTGTCGCGCAGTTTGGCACATGTATTTCCGAATTAGACAGGATGTGTATGTTTATATAGGACATGGCTGTGGCAACCATCATGGAAATGGAAGCCTTGCAATCAAAACTTTGTACCGCTTAATTGTTAATGAGCAAGACAACGTGTATTGTGCGTGTAATGCAATAGGCTTTGTATCAGATTAACGTAGACAGCGAGATAAAAAAAATCCAGATCTAAAATTTGCTTAATCCAAATAAGTGGTTCAAGTTTCCAAGTTAGTTGGTGAATTATCCTGACCTTTAATATTATTGAGAAGAATGGGAAACAAGAAAAGATAATTTTGTCGACAACAGACATAAGTAGACTGCTTGTAGTTGGGCAATTTTTTTTTTCTATTATCCTTGAATCGGTGTAAATATCTATGGCAGCGAATATTTGACAGCCATCAAGGCACACTATTTATCTAGTTAAGCCCATGCCAACCCTCGCTTATTGTAGAACACGATCAAGGCCTGTTGATGTTCTGAGTTAGTCTCCAAATGCAGTGATAAGTAATTTTTCGAGGGCGATAATGGAATGCTATGTTTTCCGTTAGTAGCTACAATAAAAATGGCCTGCATTACAGCATTTTCTTCCAATTGAAGTGACAACTTGTGTTGCCTGTCGTCGTAACAGCTTAAAAGTACTCAATATTTTACTCAGTTTAAAAGTCCGATTGTGATATCAGGATACCCCAGATCTGCAAAGCCTGGAATTGTCAGGGAAGTTGGATATACTACATAGAATATTCAAGGAAAAGTGGTCTGTTTTAAAGTCGTCAGGGAAATTCAACATATATTCCTAGCTTTCACGTAGCTAGTTGTTAGTACTACGTGAAAAGGACTTTGTCAGTCTTGCATCTGTAAAAATGGGGAATTTCCCTTTAAAACGAATTTACATAAATAGGAATTGACATTAATTTGATTTTTCTCCAAAAGACTCCTCCTCCTCCCCCCCCCTCCCATCATTCGTACAGCTATTTACAGGCACGAATATTCACATAACTATAAAAAAATATGATTTAGATTTTGCAAGAAAAATATTTGATTTAATAGTATTTTGTGTGATTCGAGGTTTTCATCTGCAGGATTAACCCACTTCTGGTTGGGGCCTTTTTAGCATTAGTTCCCCTTGGGCTCTTAAACCCTACCCAACCAACCATCGAGGTTCTCAGCATGGCTTTCAAAGTAGAAGCCAATGCATTGGTGACATTGTAAATTTGTGTTTTGAAAGAATTTTTTTAGGGATATGGGAAGACAAGTTGTTAGGTAATTTCAGTCGTCAGTCAGGATGGTCAGAGAAAGTTGTTTTAATGTTTCATGTTTCTCCAGTCAAGTTTGTGGATTAACAGTCGGTACTCCTATTACAATTGAATGTCCCTAAAAACTTAAAAACCTTGTGTTGTAGTCTTGTAGACAACCATAATACAACCCAGACAATGGTAAAAAAGGGTTAAAATGAGGCACAGAACAAAGTCACATGGTTTCTGGACTTGTACATTAAAAATTACAATTTACAATTTCATGTAATTGAAGCAATATAGTGCACCTATACCTCGCTATACGGCCTTTCGCCTTACGCACTTTTTCGATTTATGGCTCATAATGTTTCGTTATACGTCCAAAAAAAATGCTGTAAATAAAGAAAGTGGCCAAAAAATGTGATAAGTTACCCCAATTTGCACAAACAAAGTCAGATTTGGTTAACAATAAAATAACTTATAAGTTTTACTTCGTTTAAGAAGGGGGAAAAAATGAAAATCGCTATGCATAAATAATTGATTCGTTATACGGCTGTTTCGCTATACGGCGAGCTTTTCTGGAACGTATCTAGACCGCAAAGCGAGGTAGGTACAACAAAATAAAAATTGAATGAGACATAAAGATCGAATTCATTCATTTTCGTTCAGTGTTTGAATTCTTTTAAAAAAGCTGGACACTCATGCTCATACTAAACAAACAATGTTGTTATCAAAAAAGTAAACAAAACTGTTTAGTTGTGTGACATTTTTCCTGGGACTAACTGTGAAAGGGGGAAACACGTCGACCTCGTGAATAAATTGCGTACGAGTCAACACGACTTATACGTTGTAGTAATTTGTTCCCCTGTTTATCATTCGGTGAATTGCAGAACCAACTGTGATTCGATTTATTTCCAGAGCTCTGATAAGAATTTGACTCTTGTCCGTGGTTGCATGGCTACTTAGCAATGTTCTTGCATAGATATTTGTGAATGAAAAATGGATATGGCGGTTGTGTGTGGTATATACATATATTTTCGTTAATGGTGCTGGATTAATCCCATATCAAGCAGTAGGTTTTTTTACTTTCAAGTCTACTAATCGAAGTTTTATGGGCAATTTAGTTGGCGATGATAGCGGCAATAACCTAATGAACCTAATGTTTTTTTGCAAGAAAAAAAAAATGGTGGTTGTCTATAGAACGTAGGCGGATGTCGTACATGTGGCACATTAGGGCCAGGTTAAACGAAGGCCATACTGATTTCGATTAGATTTGGGATATAGCATCTATTTGGAGTTGCAATAGGCCTAATACTTAGTGTCATATTAACCTTGATCACGTACTATATCGCAGGGCATTGCCATGGATAGACCGCCATTAGCACCCACACTGCCGCATGCGCAGGGGGGGGGGGGGGTTTCTTGTGGTTCAACGGTACGTGCTTTAATGCCCATTAAATAATTCTGCTTCATTTTTCCTGGCGTGAAATTAGAAGGCGACATTCGTGGAGCAGAAGGTCAGAGTGCCGTTTTTTACGCCTATGTCGTGGGTGTTGTTGTTGGTCGAGCCAATTCGAGTGCGGTTAATGATTAACCACATGAGGGGCTTTATGCTCTGGTTGGACTTAGACGCTGTACTTTGAAGTTGGTTTGACCATAGACCTTAATAACGATAACACGCTGTTGAGTCGTGTTTTGGCGAGATGAATCCCCAATAAGCGACTGTGACTTTCTAAATTAACTGTATTCTGTTTCAGCAACCCCTGCTGGCGTATGATCTCCTAGCATGGGGTTTCCAATATTATGGAAACTAACTCCAGGACATGTTATTGATATGGTGGATCTGTAGCATGCCAACTCTACTCGGCTCCATGCAGCAGAAGATGTAGAACATGTAATCGAGGTCTGTCCGAAGTTAGGCAAAGACTCAGAGACGAGTAAGTTACGTGCTTGCCTTTCGATCCTAAGGTGCGGGGGTTCGCTTCCCGTTCATGATCGGTAGGAATTTTTACGGATGAAAGAATTTCCTTAAGTGACAGGGCTCTTTCAGATGAGTTTAAGCCGAGGTCCTGTGTAGATTGTTGCACGTTAAAGAGCCCTCAAGAGGACGGTGGAAGTCCCCCTCGTAGGCAGAATTTCCAGGTAGGTGATGGAGGCTCATCCCCTGGCGATGGTGTTTAGCCCTCGTGTGGCAGAAATAAGTCAACGTTAAAAATTAACAAACAAACCTTAGTAGCAATACTAGGGCGAGTTGGTCAGGAAACTACCTCCACCTATAGTTTACAAGTGAAATAGCGTTTGGTGACCTGGTGGCTACTCCATCTAATCGTGTGCGCTGACTTTTTACTCTTTTCAAACTGAGAGCCACTCTGTTCATAGCAGCATATGGACCGTGCCAAAGTTATAAGGGAACAGAATCCTGGAGGAAAGTTATTTCTCTGAAGTCCACCTTGAAAAATTACAGTGAAAACCAAACCATCTGCAGGGAAGAGAGATGAGACAACAGCAAACAAGGAAAGACTCACTGAAAACCAAATTTCGAACAAAATTCTGGAATGGACGAACAGAATAATGGTTCCAAAAGATCTCGAACATGTGCTGGGACCCCCACCAGATACCTGATCTGACATTGACTCAAAGGAACTCCTGGGGTTGTATATGTCCATTCCCAAAAGAATCCTGGAGGAAAGGAAATTTTTGGAGGTGATGCCCAGACTGCTAAAGTGGTGGTGTCGAAGGGTTGCGGTCACACAGAGGCACAATAAATGCAATCAAAGGCGCACCTGAGCATTACAGGCTCATTTTTGGAGTCCTGTGTTTGAAAGGAGTAAAAGCATCATCATCTGAGATGAAGGTGTCGCCATCTTACTAATCTGTCTTTGACCTCAAGTAGATTGTTGTCTGTTTTTTTTTTTGGTTACCGGGTAATCCCTGCTGGGTTGCCATTGATTTCTCATTCCAGATATCTGGAACAGGGCCAAGAGCTCGGCAGATCACAAGAACATGCTCCCCCGCTGTCCATAAGAGCAAAATATAGTGGACATTCAGTCACTGTTGTTACAGTATCTGGCTCTGGATCTATAGTTTCTGGGAACAGACTTGCCTTAAACTGACACTTTTTACTCGTCAAGTCATACTATGTTTATACGCGCCTCTAGGGGTGAAGTTCAAATCACGTGCTGGAAGAACATTGTGACAAATATGGCAGCTTCTGAAATTAAAGTCCATGGCCATATGAGATATGATCATACGCCCCAGTTGGTGCTGAACTGTAATTGTTGCAGACTTTCTAATTTGTAAATCTGACTTTTGCAGCAAAAAAAATGCTAAATGCACCAAATTTCTCCAATTAATAGAAAATGAAAAATGAAAACTGTGAACTGCTGCAGTATCCAGAATTTCATATTCACATATTCACTGGCCACAAACTATTAAATACAAAGTGGAGCTATCAAATATATCTAGTTTATACTGCATACTTCCTTCCAATTTTATTCCATTATTCCTGTCAAGTTCATGGAAATTTACAGTGTATTGGCCAGTGTACAACACTGGTGACAAAGGTGTTCTTATATTAGAATGTGTAGTTTAGCAGTAGTAAATGTGCACATTTTTGTGTTGACATTGTACAACAAAAGAAACTGTTGGTATTGTGGTTGTGGGTGCCGTTGTTCCTTTCTCAGGGTCATCCCAACAACATGCACCTGTTGTTCATACAACGACACGACCTGCAATATGCTGGTCTAATGAAAACATTTGTGACACTTATTTGTGTAATATTTCCACACAGTACATGACACGCGCTGGATGAACGCACCATCACCAGAATGGATTTTTTTTTCTCTTCAAACCATCATCAGAAGTCAAAACACGCTTAACTAAAAAAACATAGTTGACAAGATCTGTCCTATTAAATTTGTGAAAGAAAATTTTGATTATCTCAGCATATTTAACTCGTTGCATCTTTCATATCATTAAGTTTACAGAATTGAGCCTGCATCCTACCTTGTAGCAAATATAGACTAATGCGGTATTTTTTTGCACCGTGCATAGTTCAGTGCACCATTGCGTCGTTGTGAATTGGGTGCAGCTGTTTCTTAGCAGCGGTTCTCAGCCCTCAAAACAGGCATTTAGTCTCCCCAGGAAGCTCAAGAGATGCGTATTCCACTTCTTTTACTTCAAAATTGATCATGCAGATCCGTGGAACAGTCATCAACAAGTGGTCTGAAACGTTGACCCTTATATGGGATCTTCCATTATTAAAACCATAATTAACCTCATTGCACTTCTCTTACTGCTGTTAAAAAACTAAGATGGAAAATTAACGTTTCAGTAAGCAACAAGACATTTATTCAATAGCTATCATTGCCTTTCTGCTGGCAATAGCGTCGTAAACCATCAATAAATTTCCTGATGATATCATGGGATGTTACTCGTCTTCTAATTCTCAGTCTAGGTCGGGGTGTGCCATGGATCATCAAGTTTAGTAGCAATCTGCCAGGTCCTTTGAATCTTATGGTGTGTTTGAGACAAAGACCTATCCCCGTACCATAGTTGCTCAAATTGCATGAGCTTAAGTCTCAAGTCACAGATGCATACCACAGCTGCACAGACGAGCTCAAGACAGCCAAATATGGGACTCTGCAACTGTAGTATATAGGATGTCATCTCAAGCTTGTAGTGCAGCTTAGAAGAAAAAGCTTGAGTTTCAGTTTTTTGGTAGCTTAGTGGTAGGAGGTTTGGGACACAACACTGCAGAGGGAACGGGACTTCCATGTCATCATCTCAGGAGTTTGTAGAAGAGTTCTTTGATAATAAACTCGGTGATATAGATTTTAATATCATGCTGAAGCTTTCCATACCATTTCTGTGTGGAGAAAGGTCAAGATTACAGGAAATATGTAAATTTTGCATTGCAGGATGCAGTCTTTTTTTCACTAGTTTGTTAGTTTTAATAAACAAAATACTGATAAGAGGTATTCTTTTCAAAAAATTGTATTCTTATTATTGCCATTATTTAAGAGGAGCTTAATTTCAGTGTTTTTTTAAAAAAAAAATTATTTTAGTAATCAGAAAATGTTTTCAACACTGCAAAATATTCACCATAATATAAGTGAATTTGTGACTAAAATTTGTTATGTTTTATGGTTTGTGAATACCTTTAAATATAAAAAAGGTGAAAATGTCCCGTTCCTACCCACTATCCCTTACAATAATTGGGAATGACATACATTAAAATGTTCAGCTAAGAACAGATTATATTATTAAAAACGTAATGTTTCGTTATTTCATTGAAAAAATGAGAGCAAATCCTTAAAAAGACGTTTGGTGGCCGTGATGATTTTAAGCCCCAATATCTGTGTCGTGAGATAACACTGGTCTAGGTGTTTTGATTGTAGGCTTTGAAAAAATTCACCCTTGACATTTTCATTTGAAGATTCGACATTATTGTGGATGCCTTCAAAATGCTTTGTAGTTCCCAACGTCTGAAATGGCTCTTGTCAAGATTAAACGGGATTAAATTGATAGCATAAATATCCGTGCTGTTTACTTGTATGGGTTCTGCTCTATGAGATGTGCCCCAAACAAACCGGATTTATCCTTATTGCCTTAAATCCTTTTACATCATGATGATTTGGAATGCATCATCTGTGTCAATTTTCGCGTTGTTTGCTCGTTATATGAATGAGCTTGTGCAGCTTATTATACTATTTGAAAATTTAAATATACAAAATAATACATCGAACAAATTGCGTTCATGTGTGCTGCTGGAATCCAATGAATGGTTGCAGTTTTAACTGTCATGGGTCATAAACCTGAAAATGTTCAGTTGCATCTATTTGCCTGTTGAAGGTCTGGACAAATGTTTAATGGAACAGACATGTGAATAAATTTACTCTATTATACCAGCTGTTTTCGAATGGATGCTGATGTTCATATTGGAATAGGAGACATTTTTTTTTGTAAAATTGGAAGCTCAATGGACTTATGCAGATTTCGCCATTTGCTGACGCCAGCCTAATAACTTAATCTGCTATTGTTCTGCACTTATTGGCCTTTCAATACAATGCTCAGGACAGTTTCCATTCGCCAAATAAGGGGCCATTAAAAAAGTACGTCACCGAAATTCCATATAAACTCACCCATACTATGTCTACACTGTGTCCATTTTAGCCTATACCCTCCTCCCTCCCTCCTCATAGACGTCCTTAATTTTTTTGAAATGTAGGGTGTCCAGAAAATTTGTTGGAACATACAAACGCCCATCCTTTAAATTTCCAAGAACCCGTCTCGCTGCCATTTCCACGGCATTTTTCCAGAGTTGTCGGATTTACGGAAATTTCCTGACCGTGAAGGGAAATTCCAGTATAAAATTGGTCTTTAACACAAATTTAAGCATAACTCCCTACTTTCCGGAGGTTTTAAAAATGAAAGTACATTTGGGACTGCACACATTTTTCTGGTGTCCCTTCCCCTTTCACTGGTCTTTAAACTCAATTATATACAAACAGAAAAATCAAAAACTGAGAAGTACCATCATTAGTGGACGTCCATAATGGCCCCCCTCCCCCCGAACTTGAGGACGTCCTGTTTGAATGGCCCCTAACTATACAACGAATGAAAACCACATGATGCCGTCCCTGCACAAGTCCAGTTTGGTTTTAATTCAATTTTTGAGCAAAAGGGAAAGCTTATTTCTGGAAAAACCCGTTTTGGAAACAAAAAACAACAACCAGAGGTTCCATGTTATGAGAATACAATTGTTGTTTCTTAAAAACTAGTAAAAATTGCAGTTTATTTTTTTCAAGTGAAAATTCTGGACTGTTTTATGGAAATAATTGAGTATTGAGCTGGAAAACTTGCGATAATTTATCTTCGCGTACCTGGCATCTTCTCAACACCTAAAATTATCCATTAATGAACACATGTTTGTGTCATGCTTGGTAAGGTGTTTATTGTGAGAAATCTGTCACATTATGGCGCCAGCCTATCCAGGAGGCTTACTGATGTTTTCCTTTGCTAAAGAAAAAGTTCTTTTTTTTCCGTCGGGTTTTCTGGTACTTTATTGCTCATTTGGTGCGTTTATTTTTGGCAAGGTTTCTAATGGCCATTTGTGATCTATTTTCTTAAGAGCAGAAATTTTCGCCAAAAAAGAACGTCTCAAAAGCCCATTGAGGTTGCGGCACGATGTCTTGACTCTTTCTGAACCAATAACTTAGGAATAATAGGCGTGTTTGGTGGCTTAACAGCCTAAAGAATCATTGGCGCACTTTTGTGTGCGGAAATCTGCCATGTATATATCTCGAGTGGCAGCATTTCACCTCACCTTAGCAAGTGATCCTCACCATATTTGCCATGATCTAACACTCGTGCCACTTTTTAATTGAGGGCAAAATGAGAGTTCCAGATGACGCCATTATTTAGTTTTTGGTACAATGTTTACAAGCAAAGATAAACATGTAGTATCATTTCACATTTGGACAATACGGCTGAAAGTACAGTTTTAATGATTTTTGATTGGAGCACACATTTTTGGGACATGTCCTTGTCAACTTCTCCAGCTTTATGTAACAATGATGTTGATGTGCGTGCTTATCAGGATCCAGCAGCCTTGAAAATCGGGAGATATGCTTGAATTTGTACCACATCGAAAAAGTTTGGAATCATACTTGAAATTCGTGTAAACTTTAAAAAAAAAAAACTTTTTTCAAATTGTATAGTACATTTTTCAGACTCTTTGGAAAAACATTGTGGTAATTGGTCGTGGGAAGTGTTCTTGACCATTTAAAATATGAGCCTTGAAATGTGTGTGAATTGTTTATTTGAATTATTTTCTGAAAAACTGAATTTTTGACATAAGGGACATATTTTGGGCATGTCCATGTCAACTTCTCCAGCTTTATGTGACATTGATGCTGATGTGCGTACTCATCAGGGTGTCCAGCAAACATTGAAAATCGGGAGATATGCTTGAATTTGTATCACCTTGAAAAAAGTTTGAAATTATACTTGAAATTCGTGTAAACTTTTTTAAAAATAAATAAAAAACCCCAACTCTTTTCAATTTTCTAGAACATTTTTCAGACTCTTTGGAAAATTTTTGTGGTAATTGTTTGTGGGAGGTGATTTTGAAAATGTAAGGAATGAACCTTGAATTTTTTGCAGCAAATTTACTGAAGCCCCAAAGCCGTAATTAAATTGCTTTTAACGGTAAACTCATTTACTGCTGCAGTCCAGGAAATATATAGTACACTAACAAGGAAACATTTTAATGTTGGTAATGTTGGTTGAGTAGAATGAACTCACTGCTACGATGTCTTTGCTATACAAACTGCTGGATAGCCATTGAGATATGTTTTTGTTAAGAAAACGACAACACATTCCAATGTATCAAAAATCATTTTTATCACTTCATGCTAATCTAAAGCTGTGGCGTCCTTGAATGCTTGAAGTGAGATCATAAAATACAGTACTTCTTTCTATGGTAACGTCAATTAAGTACAACGCTGCTGATCCAATCACTGTTGACAACAGTATAGTTATGTTACATAGTTCTGTTAAAAGTACAAGTATTGATAGCAAATCAGTCGAATATACTGTTTGCACGAATGTCCCCATGTCAGACCAATATTGTGCAAGGCGATTGTTGTTGTGCTTCAACATTTGAATTATTATTATGATTATCATACGAACGACGTGGGTTATTCCAAATTTCATCAAACCATCATGGTTTGTTTCAATGGTGGTAGCCTTGGCCCACACCCTAAATTCCCTGTGGAGTCATAAAAATATTAGGTTCCAGCTGTTTTTCACCCAGGTCTTGTCACATTCGCTTTTATCGCACAAAGCTATTCATCCAAACAATCGAAGGCTCCATTCTGTATTTTTTTTTTCCTTTCTGAAATATCAAATTAATTTCCTTTCACAACATATTGCTCCTACCGGCTACCGACATCGTATTTATGAAACTACGTGTTCCTTAAAAATTGAAGTATTGTGTGCAAATGCTAATATTGCGCAAATTCTAACCAGGAAGTCTACATAATGCATGTAGCGGTTTTGATTGCCACACATTTTAATAAAAATGCCAGTCGGTTTTTAAATATCAAAATAATGGAAGTGTTCATTTGGAAGGAATTGTTGGTTAACCTTCGGTTAATCGGGGCAGTTTGTTTGTTTTGCACAAACATTGAACAACAGGAACATGGTTTCTCATATTTTTTTCCAAAAATTCTATCATCATATGCATGCATGAGTAAATGATGGATATTATCAAGGACATGTTTTACACTTTTTATATTCATGAAACTTGTCTTGTATTAGTTTTTTGTAAGCTTGTTTCTCATAACAGTATATTGGCCTGTTTTGCCATGTTAATTGAATGATAATCCTGGATTTTAGAAAGGGTATTAGTTTTTGTAAGCTTGTTTCGCAGTATCTTGGCCTATTTTGCCTTGTTAAGTGAATGATAATCTAGGATTTTAGATAGATGTTTGCCAATGTGATTCACCGTTACATCCGGATCCTTTGGCCAGTTGGAGTTTGTGCTGTAGGAATCACAAAGCACAGCTGGTACATTAGGCCATAAAGTACAAAAAATAATGAACAGTTTTTAGCGACAGTGCATATTAGCATATAATAGCTACAAAACCAGCATGTGCTGTTTTTGAAATATTTGAAGTTCTGTGCAATGACAGCCATTTATCAAAGTTATGCAGGTTGTCATTGCTGCACATGTCCTCTGGTGTATTGCTTCAAAAAAAAAATGTCCAGTATTTCTAGTGAGTTGCTTTAGTTTATTTAGTATGTTTGGTACATTGCATCGGTTTCTTTAGCATTGTTTGTATTGCTGCTTTAGCATTGTTGCACTCCTATTTGGAACCCTCACAGGATGGTTCATATTCAGGATACAGTAGAACCTTTCTAAATGCAAACTCTTAGGACAGGTGATAAATATGCTTTTAGACAGGTTCATTTATGCAAGGGTTATCAAGTCCGGACTGGCACATTGTATGCTTTAAGGTGCGACTTCACCGCACCAAAAGCAAAAGCAGAGTTTTCGAAAACATGTTTTTGAAACTTACAGTGTGGACG
>JAQGAE010002708.1:0-16870 GCA_034696685.1 Julus scandinavius | reverse complement strand
TTCTTTTAATATGTATACATAATCAATAATGGAAAAAATTCTATACAATAGGCATTTCAACCTGTTTATCTCGAAATTTTAATCCTTCCCATGGAATTCGAGATAGGCAGGTTCGACTGTAGTGCAAACAAAAACAGAAACAAGGTTTCTGCCAACCAATTTGTCGAAACGTGGTTTCATAAACGGGTTAAATTTGTCCAAATATGGTGTCCACATAAAAAACCATTTTGAAATGGCATATTCTGGCCAAAAACTGTTATCTACTCTAGAAAGCACGTGGGGCGAATTGAGTCATTGTTATATGCCTAGTACAGACCAGAGCAAACACGAATCAGAAGCATGTTTACCATAAGTTTTCTGTTCAAAGGTTTCAGCAAACTTTTTGCCAAAACGAGCATGTTTTTCTCTGCATGCTTCAAGCGAACATTTCACTGTTCGTTCAAAAGGCGGTCCAGATTAAGGGATAAAATGTTTGCTGTTCATGGCGCTCCTACCAAGACCTATAATCCATGGCGTAGTGCATTGACCCACCTGCATGCCTTCTAGAGCAGACGCCAGCTTTTGGCCATAGTATATATTGACCTTAATTATAGGAGCGCCATGAATAGCAAACATTTCGTGATTTTTTTATTTGGCATCTATGTTTGGACAAACTTGTTAATCGAAGAATTTTCATGAAACCATGTTTCAATAAATTGCATGCATGTTTGCAGAAACCCTGTTTCTGTTTTGTGGTTGCTCTAGTCTGTACTAGGCATTAGGACTGTCATGAAGAGCAAACATTTTTTATTATTAGAAACACCACTTGAGCAAACACCGAAATGCTTGCTGGAAACACATTTTTGTCAAAATGTTTGCTGAAACTTTTAGATAGAAAACTGGTGAGCAAACTATTTTTGTAAACATGTTTCCGAAATCCTGTTTTTGTTTTGAGTTTGCTCTGGCCTGATACCATGAAGATCCTACTTTACCAAGATGTCTGCTTCTCAAGTAAAAAGGAAGAGTCCCATAAGCCGCTAGGAGGCGCTGAACATTGCTGAACTATATATCGGCCCTCTTCTCACACTGTCACTTGATTTTATAACGGATTACTGTTATGTAAGATCTTTTTTTCTCTCCGTGCAATGACGCTCGGGGGTAGGGCAATTAATGAGGTATTCTTAAGTGGATGGGGCCCATCCCACGCTTTTCACCTATTATGAATTGCCTCGTTTAGCCGCTTTTTTTTATTCACTGTTATAACGCCGTGCAGTGAATATGAGGTAAGGCGCTCGCATTTTTCATATGCATCGCCATATTTCGCTCTATAAATACATACGATGCCGCGAAATTAATGAGTCGCTGGCGTATTGGTGAGCCACACAAATTACCCCGAGGGTAAATAGAGCTAAGTGCTGGGTTAGCAAGGGAGCAATAAGCCAGAGAGAAAGGCATGCGAATGTATACGCAAAAATAGATATAGACTCAAGCCCATTAGATCAGCGTTAGGAAGTTAACAAATTTCGCTTTTATTAGCCCTATTTACCGCCTAATATAATTTTTCGCTATATTTTTGCACGGATGTGCGGACACGTATGTATATACGAAGAAAAGCGCCATTGTAAAAACGCTCATTGGAACAAATTCAATTCAACTCATTAGATTTATTTATCTTCTGTCTATATATATAGTGACCATATGGTCTCCACTGAAGGCAACACTCAACATAAAACATGCAAACACCAAACATATAAACTCCAACACAAACTTGAAACAGTGAATAAATACATCAGCATGTTGCTGTATGCTGAGGTGTCTTCACCAAAAAAGGAAAAAAGTTGGACAAAAATGTTGCCGCTTTCCTGCGCATGCTCAGCCATGTGCTCAAATGCGGACCTGAATGCTTGGTAAGGCTTCTGGTAAAAGCGCCTTTTTGACCTCATGGCTGAGCATGCGCAGTAAAGTGGCAACATTTTTCCCTTTGATCCGGACCGCCTCCCGAGCGATCGGCAAAATGTTGACGAAACCATGGTTCTGGCAACAAAAAAAACGTCATAAATTAGCTCAAACATCACTGGAGGCAAACTTTTATTCATTATTTGTTTCAGCAAACCATGTTGCCCCATGCTGCTTTCAGTGGAGACCTGGCTTAATACCAGAGCAAACTTGAAACAGAGTTTCGGAAGCATGTTTACCATAATAGTTTGATAACCAGTTAAATGGTTTCGGCAAACTTTATGCCAAAAAAGCGTGTTTCCAGCGAACATTTCTGTATTCGCTCAATAGGCGGTCCGGATCAAAGTATATAAATGAACAGTTTCGACATGCTTTTTTGATGTGGCCACTAAATTTATTCATAAAACCATGCATGTTTCGACACATGTTTTGTTTTTGGTCTGGCCTGTACTATAGACATAAAGGGCCGCAAGAGGCTTCTGGGTGTTTTTTAGACTAACGCGCCTGTAAAGGGGGCGTTCACACCTACAATTAGCCGCTAATTAAGGCTACTTCCATTTCTCACGGTTTTTGCGAATATTTTGGTGTTCGCTACCATTGCATGTTCTCAAATACAATGGAAACTGAATGCAGCCCCATCGCATTGTTTGAATGATGTATAGGAGGGACGGGCCATTCTCAGGTGCTTATACTGTATGTCTAGAAACTTAAATTTCTGTTTAAACGATATTTTGGACCACACTTTTGACAACGACTTGACAAAACTGTTCATTAAAGTCACTTAAGACCTTCACCTCAATGACGTTATTAGGATTTTGAGAATTTGAGGAATTTTTCACTCCCCAGGGATTAGACTTCTGAAACCATGCACCATGATATCGTGTTCTAGCAAATCTCCATTCAGTATTAATGAGTTCCTGACTGCTTCATTTTATGCACTATGGAAAATGTGTTATACTATATATGATATATGATGGTTAAAAGGTGCGCCATATACGTACATGTGTACATTGTATAATTGTATATATATATATATATATATACGTATTTATACAGTGGAACCTCGGTTTACGAACACCACATGTTTCGCTTTACGAACGATGCTTCAGTTTACGAATATATTTCTCTGGACCACCAATCAAAGGTCCGAGTTTCTACAATTGCTTTACTAGTTCCAGCAGAACATCTTTGTTACGGATAAGTTTTATTAAATGCAAGAAACATCAAAAATAGGTTAGAATTTCCAAGTATTTAAATTAAAATCGATATTAGTTTGAAGGATATATAGCCTACATTGCCAATTTTGCAAAAAGTTCGTCTTTTGTTTCATCCACGCCAATCGCAGATGCAATGGATGACAATCCATTTATGACGTCGATTTGAGACTTAAATCATATAATTAACAACAGAATAGAGTGGAATAATACAAATTTTCCTAATGAAAACAATGTTTGTTCAAGTAAATTTCAAAGAATCTGCAAATGAACTTGATTCACAGCAACGTCAGCATGACGACACCACGTGGGTGTCTTTATTTTCTATAATGTTGGAAGTCATGGATGTATATATTAAACTGCTTTCTTCTAATATTACTGTTATATTTATTTCATGTCTGTATTATTTCCACACATAAAGCCATAACATGTAAAAAAAATTCTAGGACACAGAATTCATTATTTGGATTTACAATAGTTGCAATTTGAAAAAATTGATTCGGATTACGAACTTTTCGGTTCACCAACAGGATCGAGGACCGAATTAAGTTCGTAAACACAAATTATATATATATGGTTGATATACGGTTGCGTGAGTATGCTGTATGACAAAACCTTACCGGGAGCAGATTACTAAATATAGAGGGTGGTGATATAATAATGTTTAAGTCCAATGATCCATGCTGGCTATAGCCTTAACTATATTTTAGAAGCCTATATACTGCCATTGTTATTGTCGTAATTGTTTTCAACATTTTTTATAACAAAATGGTGGTGTAAATATTCATGGCACATCAGAAGTTTTTTTTACACCTTGGCTATTTTATCTGTTTTTCTAACGAGAGTTAGAAAAACCAGGTTCTGAATAAACTAATCTTGAACATAATACATTGGTTAACAATACGTACTGTACTTAACCAATGAACCACTTGTACTGAAACATTAGGCTGGGCGGCTGGAGGTATACATGTTCGTGAATCAACAAACTCCCCTATACTACACATTGAATATATACGCCCTTCAAATTTCCTGAAAATTGGGACAAAGATCTCGACGCCATGCACCACTAATTTGAAAATTGCCCCAACTATATACACTGGCAACAAGCGTCTAGCCCGGCAACCATAAAATGTTGAACATTGAGAAAGAGGCGCTTAGCCGCGGTAAGCTTGGCGCGTGCATCCGGGTGCTTTACGAGTTTGGCGTATGGCGGACGTGGGAGCAATTACGGTCGTAAAATGTTGGGTAACGGCCGAAATAGATGAAGTAAGGCAGCGTGTAAACGTTTCTTAATGATTATTGCGCGGGACAAATGAGCTGCACGCGCATCGAGCACCGTGGCCCGAGGTCCGAGCGCCATAACTCCTCGCTTCCGTTTTTCCAGTTGAATGTTATTGGAAACTGTCAGCGCCTTAGATTACAGCCCCAGCTCTCGCTGGGGACCCAAAACATTCCGATCACAATGCACGAAGCTGCTTGGCGAACCCGTAACGTGGGCAATCCAACAACCGATCTGAAAGCAATGAAAGTCCTGGATTTTTTCCCCGAATTTGGCGCTT
This sequence comes from Julus scandinavius, assembly GCA_034696685.1. NCBI lineage: Eukaryota > Metazoa > Arthropoda > Diplopoda > Julida > Julidae > Julus > Julus scandinavius. The sequence goes on along the minus strand of JAQGAE010002708.1, from coordinate 12,162 downwards.
TTGAAAACTTGACCTCACGATGCCTTGAATATCCACGATCACGTGCTGAACATGGTCATACATCAACATATTTTGTACGAGTTTCTAGATGTTTCAAACAGTTTTTGCAGGCTTGGCTGCTTGTATCATGACATAATTTATAGTTAGGAAATGTGTAGCCTATAGTATAATATTACCGTTTAATCGTTGGTATATGTACTTTTACTTACCATATGGCAATCTCATGCTGACAGTATATATATATATATAGGGTACTGAGTTTAATTAAATGCTTCAAATTACACCGTCAAATTTGAACACTGCACAATGAGGAACAAACTTTGGAGCACTATTTGTTTACAGTGCACTGAGATAATTACAAAGGTGTCTTTTAAATATTACCCTTCAACTCATATTTCTTAATATGATATTTCATAAGCAAAATACAGAGCCTGGTTGGTACCGATAGTTGGTTGGATAAGGGAGAGAGCCGGTTAATCCGTAGTTTATATAAAATCCTTAACTTTTTTTGTTGAAAATAAATTCTGAAAAATATTTCCATTTCCATTATGGATTCATTTATAGTTAGGAAATGTGTATAGTAATGTCATCTTTATTTAATATTTGGCATACAGGTATTGCACAAGTTTAGTGGCAATTATTTGTAAAATTCTGAAACAGCCGGATAGGAGGGTTTGTACTACTATACATAAAACTACCAATTTGTATTCCATCTATTACCGATCATGACATATACACGGAAATTTCCACCTGCAGATAGGCTATACAATTCTTGCATAAACACAGTTTTCACTTTACATGAACTCATGTTCTACTTTTCTCCACCAACATACTCTCGAACAATATTCCAAAATACGTTCAATGTGGAAGATGGATGAAAATTTGAATCTTCATTTCGGAGTGCTTTTTGTTTTTGAAAAAGCTGTATATAGTGCGAAGGGCAAACGAATTCGCCCATGTTGAGAGGCTGCGTTTACCCCATAGAAAGGAGGGGGACGGAGGATGAAAAAAGGGGGTAGTAACTAGCAAAACAATGCAGTGAGCAGGGTCCCAGAGCAGCAATAAACCTTTCGTCCGAGTCCGAAATTAATGTCTGGCTAAACGCTTTCTAATGGCCGTTGCGTCGAGGGTCAACACAGGTAACTACTACTCGCTGCAGCGGTGGTCAAGCGGAGCTAATGGCCTACCTGGGACAAACACTGCCCACAGCCAATCAAGCCACGGCGAATAATGGGGCGCTCCCTCGCCGCCCATCGGTCACAACCGTTCTCATTACAATGGGCAACAGGGCATGCCCGTATATTTATATAGATTACGATATACGCCATCTTGGAAGTCACCGGAACTGAATTTTTCCACATGGTATCTGGATCGCTGCTCCTTTTCTTGACCACCCCCTGCAGACCGGGCAGTCATCTTTATGCGGCTGACCACTCTGTCTGGCGGCGACACCTTTGGGGATCTTGTATGGGGCGTTAAGATTATTTTTCAAAAGCAAATACAGGGTGGGCCAATAAAAAGTAAGCAAACTTTATAAAAATCATAAAATGGTTATTTGTTGATGGAATTTATTGAAAATTTGTACATGTGTACTTAAATAGGATACAAAAAAATTGCTATTTCAATTTGTGTTCAAAGTTAACACCTGTCGCGGAAATACAAGCCCTAAGGCGCATATGCCATTGGGCGATTTCCTCGTCGATTGTTGTTTGATTAATTTCATTCCAAGCGTCCACAATTCGCTGCTTCAACTCGTCGATGTCTGCGTTCATTCCTCCAAGTCTTTGGGTACCCAACAGTCCCGACCTAAATCTGCTTGACTATGCAATCTGGGGTAGAATGGCGAACAAAGTGTTTCACTCAAAGATAACATACATCGACGAGTTGAAGCAGCGAATTTTGGACGTTTGGAATGAAATAAATCAAACAACAATCGACGAGTCAATCGCCCAATGACGTATGCGCCTTAGGACTTGTATTTCCGCGAAAGGTGCTAACTTTGAACACAAATTGAAATAGGGAATTTTTTTGCATCCTATTTAAGTACACATATACAAATTTTTCAATAAATTCCATTAACAAATAACTATTTAATGATTTTTATAAAGTTGGCTTACTTTTTATTGGCCCACCCTGTACATGCACTTTCATCAAATTCATTGAACGACCATACATGAACTATTCTTAAATTTCTAATTTAAATATATGCCTATCTATGTCCAATTTTTACCTACCCACATATAGAGTAAGTCATTTATGTCCATCTGTGGATGTATGTGCAATGTGTATGGCACATTTTTTTCTTCCGAGCATAGTATTCGTAGGCGATTTTAGGCCCCTTTTTCAGTGTGCCGCGACAATTTAAAACCTTGTTTAATGTGCCGTGAGTTGCAAAAGATTGGATAACACTGGTATAGAAAATTATGCTGCCATCGTTTCGGTTCAATACCCCCTGGTGGCGTATGAGCGCTTAGTATGGTATCTCCATCTTGGCCACTTTTGAAGTAAAATGACTATTCCTGAATTTATATACCATATCCTTTGTTAAAGGACCCTACATCACATCCCCAGCACTATCAGTGCAATACATTCTAGGTTCAGTTACAACCCCATTTTCTTCAAATCCCAACCATTTATCCCCGGATGCAGTTTCCATACCCCTATGACACCTTTCCAAAGCAGGTCAAAAGACATGTAGAAAATTCCCATGTAAAGATCGTAATTGCCACCAGGAGGTGCTGAGAGCCTGAGACAGAATTAGATCACAATTGCTATGCAAGCTATGTTTTTCAATATTTGCTATGCAAATAAGTTATATAAACAAGGAGGATTTTAACTGAATTTGCAAACTCATCTTGCTCTTTTTTTTTCTGGTGTCATAAGGTTGACAAGCATTCTGAATTGAAACTACTTTCTAAACGAAAAACTAATTAAGCAGTGTTTTTCATAAAGATTTTTGCAAAATTTTCTATAAGCTCTTGTTTTATGGTTCAAATATGCATGTAGTAAAGTTTATTGATTGCATGTTTGTAAACATTAATGATACTATTAACAGATTATAAAAATAGAGATGAATTTACCTATCATCTTAAGATGATTTCGCTAATATAAGACATAACTTAAATGTAAATGTAGAGCATAATGAATTAAAGTGAATTTATTTATTAAATATGACGAATTTATGAAATGCCAATCATTAGTTCCTTGTATATAAAAGCTATACAATGATACCTTCATTTTGTATAAAATTAAAAATTATCTTAGAGGCCATTCAAAAACGACGTCCTTAAGAGGGGGGGGGTCTGTTGGCATGTGGACAGAGGGGAGGAAGGGGGTATACATTGTGGACGTCCACTAATGATAACATTTTTCAGTTCTTGGATTTTCTGTAATTTTATGTAAGAAATGTGTCCCCAGTCCCAAACGTACTTGAATTTTTTAAATCTCGTGAAAAACGGCAATTATGACACCAATTTTATGCTGGAATTTCCCTTCGAGGTCCGGAAATTCCTGTTTTTCAGAAAAATCTGGATAAAATGCTAAGGAATTGGTAGCGAGCAGTGCTTGGAAATTTATAGGATGGGCTTTTGTATCTTCCAAAATATTTTCTGGACACTCTATACTTTAAGAAGAAATCAAGGACGTCTACGAGGGGGGTAAAATGGACACCATGTGGACAGGGGGTAGATCAATTTTTGGAATGAATTTCAAGGACGTCCTTTTTGAATGGCCCCATATTTAATTTTAAAAAATGTTGCTGTTGGGTTTTGGTTATTGTCTTAGTGAATTATAATTCTGATACTCTAATTTTTTACTTAAATTTACAACGTTTTAGCTGACATTATAAGGCTTCTCCTTAAACGCACGACCGGTTGCGTCATGCTTCGTTAAACTCAATCGGCGATTAAAACAATTTAATGAGCGAGTATCGATCATTTCTGGCTCATTAAAACCAGTTGTATCGTCGTCAATAAAGTTTAACGAAGCATGGTGCAACCGGCCATTAAACAGTTTACTGGTCTATTTCATTTTCAAAGCCTCTTTTGAATGGACACTTCAAATGTATATACACTTTAAGATTCAGGTGTCAAGTATTTAACCACAAGGTTACTTTCGGCTGCTGGGCAGTGGTCAAAGAGGATCATTTGTCGCTTTGACCTCACCTCGGCCCCCTACCTCTGCCCATCTCTGGGAGGTTCGATCTCGTTTCCCATTCTGCCTTAACTTGACCGTTCTAGAAAATGGACCGAATTGCACTTAAGGGCCGGAGTGGGGCTGGTCATTTGCTTTCTGGCCGAGCAATTTTGATTCTTGTCCAGTTACGTCTACGCAGGGTCATTTGCGCGCCATATAACTTTTACCAGTCATCAGCTACTGTCCATAAAACTGTTTGTTCAACGTAAATCCGAGCATTAGGACTTTTATATAGAAAATGATCTGAGGGGAGGACCATATCCCCCCACCTTAATGAGCAAAAGGCAAACGGGAAAGGGGATGAGTTGTTAACTTTTCTGAGATAGTTAACAACAGTAGAGAAATTAATGTTACACAAGCGTAGTTATCCTCTGGGGAACGTTATTGAAGCTTGGATATTTTGGAAATCGGTATTAATGCCCCACATATATATAAGGAGCGGCACGAATTGTCCTGGATTTCCAAATTTTAAATATATATACGCAACGACAGACAATTGCCTCATTGGACCATTTTACCACCATGAGAAATTCGCCATTTTGGACCAGTGATGAATTTTCCGAAACTATATATACTGTAGGGGAACTGTATATATATAGGGTTTTGTAACATTTTCTTTCTCTTGATAATGTCACCGAGCCTTATATGCAATTTATTAATTAGTATCGGAATAACTGGGATGATTAATCATACTATTTTTTTAGTTTTTTAATGGCGCTGCATCTGAAATTAACCTTAGTCTTGTTCAGCACCCTCTGGCGGTGTATCAGCATGGCCGCTGGATTGCACTCAAGAATACGTATGCAGTTTCTACTAGTACTGTGGTAACACATTAACTATGTACTGCCTAACTATGCCTATGCCTTTGGTGGCATTTTGGCAATATAATTTTATAAATGATCGTACACCCCACCAGAGGGTATAATGAACCAAATATGTCCATAAAAATGGAAATCCAAACCAATAGTTTTTAAATAAACGTCCCCGAAATTCGTTCAAAAATTGACCTCCTCTCCCTACTCTTTGTCCACACTGTGTTCATTTTTAGTCGAGTCCACCTTTCCTCCCGCCACCCACCCATAGATGTCCTTGATTTTTTTAAGTAGGATATCCAGAAAATGTGATGGAACATACAAAGGCCCATCCTATAAATTTCCAAGCACCCGTTTCGCTACCAGTTCCACGACATTTTTCCAGATTTTGTTGATTAACAAAAATTTCCTAATCTCGTAGGAAAATTCAGGCCCAAAATTGGTGCATGTTTAACACAAATTTAGGTGTAATTCCAGACTTTCTCTAAGTTTTACAAATTCAAGTACATTGGGTACATCAAGTACATGGTGTCCCTTTCCCCATTTACTGACCTGTAAAACTCAAATTAAACAAACAAGCGAAAAACTGTAAAATACCATCATTTGGACGTCCATAATGGATTTCCCACCTCCTTCTCCCCCACACCCCTGCACCCGTCTGCATGGTGGCCACATTGCCAGCAGACACCCCCACCCCCTCTTGAGGACGTCCTTTTTGAATGGCCCCTTAGCAACACGATCGCAGCGCCACGTAGCGAGCGGTACAGCTTCGTGGTCCACAACCATAGAGGGCGCGCTAAACAATGGACCTTCGACCCCTCCCTCCCCGAGTTTAATAGTAGCTCTGCGCAGTGGATATGGAAGCTGTGCTTACCTGAATAAAGCGCTGCGTCTTCCGCTCTACTTTTCTTCAGGATTCTCGGGCAGGAGCGCCGTTGCGTTTTCCGTCGCGCCGTGGTATCCAGTGCCACAACATGGTGCTTTGCAGCGCCATTTATTGCACCGCGCAAATCCTGCTAGGGATTTCTCAAGGGTCGATGCGCACCTTCAATCTAAAGTAAAGCAAATATGAAATTCACCCGTGAATTGTAATAAGGCGCGCGTGCACCGGAAGCGCTTTGCGAGACCAGATTGGGGGAACGCCTCGGGGGGCGCCACGGTCTTTTGGGGCCGCGTAAAAAGCGCAGCGCATATAACGCGTTTTGGCACGCTGGGATGGCTGATGGCGCCCGTGACACGATTGCGATTGCCTGCCTGCTCTCTCTATACATATAAAAGGCAATCGTTCGAATAAGAATGTGTTAAATAAACAGGTGTTCCATGCATTTACTATGTTTCCCCACGAGTGGCGCTGGCTGTAGATTCATGTAAAAATTAAGGCATTTTTGCTATATTGTGTGTTTAAAATTGCATTCTGCATGCGTGGATATTGATTAGTACCACTGAAACTTTGGATTAAGAGTATCAGTGTTTGCTCCGCTTAATGTGATCACTGATAATGTTGTCATTTATTTTTTTGCTATCCAAATCACCAAGTCCCGAACACTCGTGCAAAAATTCAGCAGAACCTATCTATAAAAGCATACCTAGGAATTCACATAAACATGTATCATTAAATGTTATAATACTAGAGAATAATGAAAAAAATGGTAGCAGGCAGTTTCAACTAAAATGGTGCAACTGAAGGATTTACAACTATGAAATGTTTAACTAAACAGATTTCCAACTATAGGTTTATTAAACTAAACATCAATCAGGTAGTTAGGTTAGGTTAGGTTAGGTGTAAATCATTAGTTGAATCAAATTTAGGTAAAATTTTTTTAGTTGTAAAACTTTAGTAGAATTTTTTTTGTTGTTGAAGAAATTTAGTTGAAATTGCATCACTTTGAAAAAAATAGTTAATAAACAGGCCTAATATTTAATTCCAAACAGGCAAATAATATGCAGGAACAACCGTTTTTCTACATTTTGGCCATGCATGTTGCTGAGGCAATCGGCAAATAAACCTAAAAGGGAATTCCCCTTTTTACAGCAGCCATGACAAGTTTCAAGCTTTGAAAATAAACAATTTAGCCATTCAGCATGCAAGTTCGGTAAGCAGCCAAAACTTAACCAAACTTTCGGCCGAAACTGACATTTTTGACACACTTGGCGCCAAAACTTGAGTCTCGGCGAGAGTGGATCTATAGTTTCTCCAACTCCAATTTGACAGAAGAAAGAAATGGACATTTTGAAAAATGCTATCGAAATTAATTCCCCATTTGATATTAATATCGTACATTACAATGAATGGATGGTGGGATATTCATATATATGTTCCCCATACTGAATCTAGCGTTTTACTATATGTTTAGTCTTGGAGCTTACGAATGAAAATGATTCTGAAGGGATTGAAGTTGCATGAAACAAGCAATATACTGTATAGTCGAAAAATAACCAACAAGTGCATGCTGAGATGATAAGCATGCATGATGTGCAGAATAACTCTATACTGACTTATGTAAAATATGATAATTTCGTTAACCAACTTATAGGGAACCGTTCTGAGTAAATGTATAGATGAGTGAGTTCGCTTATACGTCATTTTACGTTTTTGTAAAACATTCATATATAACAAGCAGTAATGGCAAAATACTTCAAAATTGTGGAGCGCTGTATGCCCATTTTTGAAATAAACAATATAGTGAAGCAATTGCCGAATTGGCTATTTTATAAATTAATATAATTCTGCATGGGAGAACTGCAGTTGAGTAGAAGGCATAATAGATGGCGCTTAGAAATCGAGGCGTTAGTTTAAGAAGTTTTTGAAGATGGGAAAGTTCCAAAAAGCTCTTTCTGGACTAATGCATGCATGCAATTAAAAGCTGGTTATTGAAATCCACTCTTCAAAGTCCATGAATGCCTTATAAGACGCCTTGGGGTGACAATTTGCAGTGTCGAGATCACATTTGTCCTGCTATATATGATTGAAACATGCTACGAGTAGCTTATATATATTATACATGTACATGCACACGTTTTAAACACGAAGTCTTTAATATAGAATTTTGTCATTCTCTATATATGTTGTCTTAATCCGATTCAGCACCATCTGGTGGTCTACTGGCCTTATGCATTTTGAGGGCGGTGCAATATCGATATAAAAGTGTAGATAAATATCGATTTTCTCATACTGGAATATGGAGCAAGCTCCATTACAAAATATCGAAGACAATCGATATATGTTTACTGTATATCGATGTTTCAAGCTCAATTATTGGAAAAATTGTCACCACACGTATACGTGTGGTAGTTATAAAACTACCACATTAGGACAATAACTTCATAAGACACCAGGTGGTGCTGAACAGGAATTAGGCTTTAACACTATATATATCCTTTTGGCTGGTAAATTCATGGTAAAACTGAAACTGAAGTTCTTTCAAAAATATACAGCAACAAATATACAAAACTATAAATTTCTTAGGGTTTACATTATTTTGTATACCCATGTAGTGTACAATGGAACCTCGGTTTACGAATACCACATGTTGTTTCACTTTATGTACGATGCTTCAGTTTACGAACGCAATTTTCTGGACCACCAATCAAAGGTCCAAGTTTCTACAATTGAAGGGCTTATTGCAACAATGTGATAAGCCACTCATTTTAAATTAATATATTGTTCAGGAGAGCGATTTTTAAGTTTTAAAAAATTTCATAATTCTAATGGACGATCCAATTAACAACTGTTTGTTATCATAGTCTTTAAACATAACAGGCACCCCTTCCAACATTCAGAAGTCAATTTAATCCTGAGGAATATTTATTACAATTTTTTTTATTACAATACCAAGATTTTTGTGGCTTATCGTTATTTTGCCCAAAAATAATTTGTCAAATATTTTTTTATAGATAGAACCAAATTGTAAAAAAATAAAGTACAATGCACAAATACTGCAAAATTATGTTTCAATCATAAACTTTTCTGGAAAGACTATATATGATAAGCCACATTTAATAATAAAATGAGCTGCACATGACTAAGACAATATTTTCGAATGGATGTTGCTCAAAATAGAAACGGGATAGAAGCTTATCATGCAGTATTAGTAGAGTATTGCATAGTTGCAGCTTATGTTAAAAATCTTATATAATTTTTAATGATGGTTTTTGCCTGTAGGATTTTTGGTAAACTGAAACTGCAAGAACATGATAAGCCACAAATTATTTTATTTGTAACTTACTGAGCTTGAATGAGACGATTCCTATTATTCTTTGTGATAATCCACATCCTGGTCTGTATCATTTTCAAATTCACTTAAACTATCATTATTCTCACCTATAATATATCCCTAAAATCAAAATTTTCGCTTGTGATGCAACATGTTGTCATTATTACACGCCATCTTTGCTTGTGGCTTATCACGTTTTTATTAAAGAAAACTGATTTTAATGTGGGCACAAGATCATTATCTGTATTGTAATTCAATCTCGAAAAAATTTAAGATGGTAATCCAGAACATCTTTGGATAAGTTTTACTAAATACAAGAAACATCCAAAATGTGTTATAATTTCCAAGGATTCAATTTAAAATCGCTATTAATTTCAAGGATATAGCCTACATTGAAAATATGGCAAAAGTTCGCCTCTTGCATCCACGCCAATTGCAGATGCAATGGATGACAAGCCATTGATGACGTCGATTTAAGACTTAAATCATATAATTAACAACGGAATAGTATAATAATACAAATTCTGCTAATGGAAACAATGTTTGTTAAAGTAAATTTCTTAAACAGAATCTGCATATGAACTTGATTCACAGCAACGTCAGCATTACGACACCACGTGCACGTGCTTGTCTTCGTTTCCTATAATGTTGGAAATCATGGACATACTACATATATATTAAACTGCATGCTTTCTTCTACTATTACTGTTATATTTATTTCCTGTCTGTATTATTTCCACATATTATTCCACATTTCCATAAAATGTAAAAAAAAATTCTTGGACAAAGAACGCATTATTTGGATTTACATTAATTGCAATTGGAAAAATTGATTCCGATCACGAACTTTTCGGTTCACGAACAGGGTCAAGGAACGGATTAAGTTCGTAAACTGAGGTTCCATTGTGCATGTTGGATTACTGTATATATAGTATATGTGCAATACGATGTCCCTATCATGGCATATTTATGCTGGCTACATACGGATAATAATTTGAGTTGAATTTATGCAATGGAAATATATATATGTTTGGAACGATCAGCTGGTAGGCCAGAAATCCCTGGCGACAAGCAGTATACCGCAATGCTAAAACTTCATGGCTGTATATATATATATACAAAACTATATAAACTGTGAACTGTTTTATCTTTTTCTTGAATTATTGTTCTGCAGAATCTCACAAAGTTATATGTATATAGTATATGACAGTCCTTTTTCGTCGCCTTATCCGTTTGTCTTCGCGACCCCTGACAACCCTTCCCCTGATGTAATTTTACGACACGTGCACCAAATGAGTGACAATGATAAGTTTACTTAGGTATAAGGTTACACCAAACTGTTGCATGGGACAAATCGTGTCCATAACAAGAATAAAGCAAATAAACACGATAATGTATGGTATTGTTAACCCGACCGCTGTCTTAGATGGTCAATGAAGCTGGTTCTGGACTTATGGTGCATGTCGAAAGTGAAATTAAAAATAATATATACATAGTTTATTTAAGAAAAGGAGGATAAGAGAATTGGATTGATTGCTCTTATAGTCTTTGAGTTTGGGGGTTCTGATTTCAGTGTCAAAGAATTAAATAAATAAATAAATATACATGTAAAGTTTGGGGAATTTTTCGTCATAAATTCTAGGGGTGGACACCATTGATGGCGATGACATGCATGCATTTGGTTTTAAATCCATATACAGTGGAGTTTCACTTATACGAATATGAGGGGGAACAGAAAATTCTTCTTATAAGTGAATACAATGTACATGTACTAGCAGGTTTCGTGGTTACTGTATTTTAATAAATAGAGAATAATTCTTCTTAAAAAATGTCGTTTAATAGTTTTGTCAATGTTTATGTACATGTATACAAAGAAGAACATGCAGAAACAAAAAAAAGATGTATTTGATATAATCACAAACAATAAGGTATACGTGTGACTTAAGTTACATCTTCAGAAATGTGCTTATTTCGTCTTTAAAAACTCTGTAATTTTATCTTGCTTGTTTTTCCTGCAAGCTACATATTATATATATATAATATAAGACCTATTCACAGTCAATAATAACATCAGACTCTTTTTCGTTTACGTCTTTATAGAATAGACGAAACGCTTCACAATTATGTGAAAAAGCTCTTCTTATAATTGAATAGTATTTACACAAGAGGAGTACATCAGGGGAAGGAATCACCCTTTGCATAAGTGGATTTTTTGTATAACTGAATATCGTATATATAAGCGAGTAATGCATTACACAGGGTTAAATGGGGTTTTGACGGGGAACAAGAAATTGTTTGTATATATAACTGAATGTTTCATATAAGTGAGCATCGTATAAGTGAGACTCCACTGTATTTGAAACATAGATTTACATGAATTTTTGGATTTTCTGACTGTAGTATGAGAAGGGAGAAAAGTTTGCATTTTTTATAGGTTAAAATTGAAAAAGTAGAAAAATTTCAACATGATGTAAAAACAAAATTAATAACATTAACATATCTCAGCCCCCAATGAAGTTAAAATTATAAGCAGGTTTATATTAGTACAAGATAGAATTTAATTGCCAACATGGATCTGAGGCGTTATAACTATATATAAGCCACATAGTTGCATGGATAAAAATTACATATTATGACAGTATTCAGAAAATATTCCTTTTAGAAATCTAAGTTTATATATATATAACGAAAAATCTTTCAATTTAATAAGTTCTATAGTTGAAAAGAAAGTATGATGCCCCATTCCAAGGTTTACAATTTTCCACTTCATTTAAGGCTTGATAATCTCGTACTTTATTAGTAGCCTTACATGTATAACAAAGTGGCCCACAGAGACACCCCTAAACTTCCTGGTGCGCCCTTCCCTTGAGAGTCCCTCAAGCGTCCTTCTTGTAGAACGAACAGGGGGCCAAGAGGGCGCTAGTGCCCCTTGTTCGTTCTAC
>JAQGAE010002707.1:0-16871 GCA_034696685.1 Julus scandinavius | reverse complement strand
TTCACATCGATTCAATGAAATCCCCTTAATTGGTATAAAATAATTCTATCTTCAAAATCGAACCATATCTGGCCATGAGAATCGAATATTTGTGCCTAAATTGGGAGGGCCAACACCGGTCACGCAAACTTAAAACCGAGGTGATCCTACCTACGAAGTTGGTCCATTTAGGAATGTCTTTCTTGATTATTACATCAATTATATTTAATTGGCCGAAATGTCAACCGTTAGTTAGTAACAAGTTAATTAACCTACCTTAAGCTCACAACGATGCATAACAGTACCTACACAAAATAGCAAATGGCGTCTATCACAATTTGATTACCCAAGATGCATTCCAAGGCTCAATGTCCAATTTTGTGTTGCGTAAAAACCAAAATTTGGTTAAATTTCGTAAAATGTGTAATTTTGCTAATCTAGACCAAAGCATTAATCAAACATGACCATCATTTAGTTAAAAATACGAAAACAAATTTATTACAAAACTAAAAAAAAAGGCAAGCTGACAGGCGCATGCGCGTGACTGGTGACAAATTGAACTCATTCGTCATTTGGGAAACCCAAGGGCTCCTCCTTGGGGACATTGGCCGCCCTCGCTTCTTCTTCTTCCATTGCTGGACTGGCCACTTGCTGGTCACTGTCTAGAGTGAGTGGGATAGTAGGGTCTGGCAGAGCGACTCCTCCTCCCTCACTGTCGTCGCCGTCGTCACCTCCTTCGCTTTCGTTGGTGTCCTCAAGCACCTGACGGGCAACCACCCGGTGTTGCTTGGCTGCCAGGTCCTTACTGTCTGCAGATCCGGACTTTGACGGCACCTTAGTTCCATTTTCCTCCCTCTTGAACCGCTCTATGGTCCCCGAGCCAAAGCTTCCGAAGAGGGGCTTCTCCGTTACGGCCTTCGACCGTGTCGTGGTCGGCTTCTCCCCACTTGTGGTTCCGTTGGAGGTTTCCCTACGGTCCCTCGCCTGTGGTGGCGGCGGAGGTAGGGGTTTGGGTTCCATGGACTCGTTTAGGCTTGGCTTCTGGGTGCTTGAGGTCTCATTGAGGTTGCCAACCGGCTCCCCAAGGACGAGGATGGCGCTCACCACTCTGCTGGTGTCCCTCTTGTAGTGGCTGTGCCCGGGCTGGGGGTAGTAAGAGGGGTAGTACTGGGGCCTCGGGTAATACACGGGCTGGGGGTAGTAATACTTTGGTGGCGGAGGAGGAGGTGGTGGTGGTGGTGGCGGCGGCGGTGGTGGAGGAGGCGGAGGTGGTGGCGGTGGGGGAGGAGGCGGTGGTGGGGGAGGCGGATAGAAGATCTTGATGGACGGTTTGGGTTTTTGGTAATAGACTGGGTAGGGTTGGTAAACTGGGTATACAGGGAAGTAAGCCGGAGGCGGTGGATAGTATTGTGGGGGTGGGGGAGGATACTTTGGAGGTGGAGGTGGTGGTGGTGGTGGTGGCGGAGGTGGAGGAGGCGGTGGTGGTGGTTTATATACCGGAGGTGGTGGTGGCTTGTATACCGGAGGAGGATAGTATGCCGGTGGGGGTGGCGGATGGTACATTGGTGGAGGAGGTGGATGGTACATTGGTGGAGGAGGTGGATGGTACATTGGTGGAGGTGGTTTAGGGTACTTTGGCTCTTCCTTCTTTTCCTCCTTTTTCTCTTCCTTCTTTTCCTCCTTTTTCTCTTCCTTCTCCTCCTTCTTCTCCACCTTTTTGAAACCGTACTGGAAAATGAGAAATTCGTTAAATTATTGTCATCAATTACAACAGACCTGAAGAAGCGAAAAAGTTTTAACTACCCACAAGACAAAAATTTGGATTAAATTTAGCAGAAAAAGTTTGTCAAATTCCGAAAGCAGCTCCCAACATAATTCACCAAATTTACACAATTCACGAAAGCAGTTTTCCAGAAAATTTCCAAAAGCGGTTGTCGAGAAAATTCCTAAATGCAAATTAGGTATATGCTCAATTTAAAGCCAAATTCTTGAAAATTTTAATATTAAAGTTTTTTTACAACAAAAAAAGATTCTAAAAATGAAATTTTGCAAAGGAAAATCACCAAAAAGCATGACTACTATTGCCATAACTAACTTGGGGAAAATAGTTTCTCAGTTCACGCGCATCACTTAAATGCTCACCGGATGAGGTCCTCCCAACACGTTGGCCAACAGGGCCAAGCAGATGACGAGCACCAAGATCTTCATCGTCGAGTTTCGGAACAAGAGGTGAACGTCGCAGTGGCATGCGACGAATGCGTCTTTTTGGGTAAAAGCGGCTGCATTTAAGGTAACACGAGTCGTGACGTCACAGAATGCTAAGATGTTCCGTTTCTCCGTTGCAAATCATCAATTCGTTTCGAAGCCGGTGAAAACGTGTTCCTAAACCAGGTTAACGTTGGGCAAACACGGTCGACAATTAGCACCAAGGTGCGATTGGGTTGAGCGGCTGATTACAGCTTCACCAGAGTGCGCATGCGCCAATGGGCAAGTGTCAACAACTGGGCTAAACTTGTGAAATTAATTTTGCTACATCAATGCCAATCCATATTGAAAAACACACGCTTTCATTTTTTTTTTCCTAAGTGCAACATAGAATGTCAAAATTAAACTTCCTCGAGATCAGCACCCCCTGGTGGTGTATGAGCATTTAACATGGCATTTGTGATTATTTATTTGTACCTTATCTGTGATAAAACACAAATGTAAACGAGGGAAGTTCCCTGGTAGAACTTTCATACGCCATTTTATATAACAATAACTTTAGGTAAAACTTAACTTTGGTATTGATTTAAGGACTGCATTCTGTATATCATTTTTTTTTCTGAAAAAAGTATTTCTTAATATCACATTAATTAATAGATGCGTTTATCGTAAGTTATCGAAATCAACACGATCCGTATGACCCTAATCGAACGCATAACTTAGGTGTATTCAGTTAATTAATTCCAAATGTCACACTTTCACGTTTGTCACGTTGCTACCTGTACAACGAGGTTGCTCCTGTTGGCTTAAGCAGTTGTCTGTATACTGTAATTATCAGAATTGACAAACACCTATAATTTCCTGTTGACTCAAGCAATGTCGAGGCACTCGATGGCCTAATAATACGCGTGTGCTTCGAAAATTACTTAGGACAACGACATTGTCACAACCAACTTCCGTAATGAATTGCAAATGATGCCCAACTTAGGGCAGCCAGATTTGTTAAGAGCAGTTACCAACATTCCGCGAGTGTGACAGAAATGCTTCACTCTCTAAATTGGAAAATGTTGAGGTCCAGACGCGAAAGTGTTATCTATATGGGGATATTCAAACGTTTTAATTTGTCCAGATTTAGTAAAAATTCAATTTAACACTGATGTCTAAGTCGCTACTGACGTAGGAACATTCTCCTGAAATGATTGGGTATCGTTCACCCTACCATATTACATTTATTTGCTGACTGCAGGATACTGAGTTGAATTGAAAATGCATTTATTTTCCATATAGGAATATTGTACATTTTAAAATTCTAAAAAAACATTTTCTTGATTATAAAACATGCCATGTGTCATGTGTGTTGTACCTTTTGTAATGTGCCGTGGGTTATGTGCTAAGGATTAATGGCGCTGTACAATGTAGCATGTGTTTCTTTTGATTATTTTTGTTCGTATTATGTGTTGTGTTATCCTCTGTGATATATCTTATGTGCTTTGTGACTTTTGCTATGTGATAGAGTACGCAGCATTTTGATCGTGCCCTCACACGCGTGGCGCCATCTAAAATCCGTTTTCGGCACTACAACTACACACGTGGAATAATCCACATTGATTAATATATTCATAGGGCGATTAATTAAGACGCTAACCATCCTGTTGTCGCTGACGTTACCAACTATTGGAAATGATAATTACAGAAGTTTCAGTAACGAGTGGGTGATCATTTAGAACCTGTTAGAATTTTGATCATGAATGACCAGTGCGCTTTTTTCTTTAATTGCATTCGTTAATTTGATGATAAAAAAAAATTCTTTTAATATTTTTCATAAAATCGAAATTTTGCTGAGAAACCAATATTTTTTGTTTGTTTTTGTTTTCGGAAAATGGAAACTGACGAAAATTTTGAAATGCCTGGTCCTTTGCGGCCACTCGTCTCCCAGATCCAAAAGGCGAAAACGGCCACTAGATTAGCTCGAAAGTGGAAGGCTCGGGTCCAGGGTGTGGACAACATCAGGAATTCACAGAAGGTAAGATCGACGTATTCACTTTTCATGTTTAAAAATAAGGAATTGCCCCACTTTTTTATAAAACAGGAAAACTACCCGAGGCTATGTGATAGAGTCCAGAAGCATTGCCAGAATCAGACATTACAATCAACAAATCAGAAAAATAAAACACATTTTCCTTTAATTATTCTTCGTTATTTGTTTAAAGTTGCACGTGCTTCTAATTAACTAATTAATATATTCTTAGCCCAATATTTAGACCAATAGTTACAATATACAGTGCTCAAATACTACAATTATAACGCTACATCAAACTGGAACATTAAAACACTCAGACAGAACATAAACTGTTTTTCTAAAAACAGTGTTCCAGAATGTTTAATTTGATATCAGTTGTAGTATTGTGTTTTGATGTAATTGTGATGTAAACATAAGTTATTTATAACGCAATTTGCATATATTCAAAGTGTTCACAAGTTGGAACATTAGAAATTTGAAATGGAACACAACGTTATTTCATATTGAGAATTAGAAATTTGAAATGGAACACAACATTATTTCATTTTGAGCTATTGAGAACATTGAGTTTCTCATTGTGTCCAGTAGCACAGTTGATTGTGGATATTGAGGCCACATTGGAAAACATGCAATGTGGTTAGTCCCATTAACCCTAGCCTAAGTCTTATTTGATTCTAATAAGCGACTAGTTTAATTTCCATTGGCCCGATTAACCGGAATGCAATGCGTTTTCCAGTCGCTGACAGTTTTGTAAATACGTTTGGCAGACCTATTCGTCAATCTAGTGACGTCATTTCGTGTCTGGTAGGCAACAATGGCGGTCAAAGTGATGTAGTATAGCAGCGTGCTACATAATAGATCAACGTTTATCAATCATTTGTTCCCATTTTCTAATTGCGTATGTTTAAACAAGGTTGTCTGGCTAAAGTTATTAGACATTAAACGCTTTGAATCATCTATGAATCAAGACCAACACATATTTAGCGCTAACAAAATGGCGCCATGAGATCATTATATGCTTTAGAGATTCCAGCTCCATCTACAATAAATTGTACACCAATAGAATTTATGATAAGTCACCCTAGAATCTACAAAACAACTTAAAAATGAATGTTTAAGATGAATCTATAGTTTGAAATAAATAGGAAGAGTCTAAAACAGAATCTTTGGAAATCTTTGATGTCTATGGAAATCTTTGATGGCTTTGGAAATCATTAATGATGTCTTTGGAAATCAGTGATGTCTTTGGAAATCTTTCACGTCTTTGGAAATCATTGATGTCTTTGGTAATCTTTGGAAAGCATTGATGTCTTTGGAAATTATTGATGTCTTTGGAAATCATTGATGTCTTTTGAAATCGTTAAAAATCTTTGGAAATCATTGACGTCTTTGGTAATCTTTGATATCTTTGGAAATCATTGAAGTCTTTGGAAATCGTTGAAAATCTTTGGAAATCTTTGATGTCTTTGGAAATCATTGATGTCTTTGGAAATAATTCATGTCTTTGGTAATCTTTAAAAATCTTTGATGTCTTTGGAAATCATTCATGTCTTTGGTAATCTTTGATATCTTTGGAAATCATTGATGTCTTTGGAAATCCTTGATGTCTTTGGAAATCATTGATGTCTTTGGTAATCTTTGATGTCTTTAGAAATCCTTGATATCTATGGCAAAATCATAATCTTTTGGGAGACAAAGCTATGAGTTATGAGACTATATCTTGCATTACACATCGCAAACACAAGTTTCGCATTCTCAAACAGAACCTTTGTAAATCTTTAAGAAAAATCTCAAAAGTTGTTTGATTTGGTTAGGGCGACAAGTCGGACATCGAAGTTGTACCTTCATTCAAAATTAGACGTCAAGCAATCGCCAGCGGAGTGGTTGTCTTCAAGAACGTCCACAAGAACGCTATGGAAGTAAGTATCAACTGCATGTTTTTTTAAAAATCTTTAACTTTCCCTAAATCTTTCAAAGATAATTTCTTCTCGGTAGGGTCGGCCCTATATGCGCGTCAGTAAAGGCACGCCCATCGCTGACGTTTGCGCCATCTTGGAACACGAGTGGAACATCTCCATCCCAACCGTGGTCTTAGGGATCATCAGCGGTGCACATCACATGGGCACTTGGTCCAGCTCGAGGCAGTGGAACAGCCTTCGGAAAGGCATCATTAATGTAAGTAAAAGTGTTTCAAAACAGAACACGAGCTAAACACGTTTTCTTCTTGAGCTACACATTACGTATGTTTGTTGCGTGTGAGATGACAGAGGCACTTCCGGTGACCGTTTTCTTGCAGGCGGCCAACAAGACCAACATGTGGATCGTGACAAACGGCCTCAACTGTGGCATGGTTGAGGCTATCGGAAAGGTCATCGCCCAAGAGGTCAACAGACGACAGACGATGACCTGCAACAGACACCCAAAGCACAACGCATGGTCCAATCTGACGCTCATGGGCATCATGAGGCAAGACCACTTGCGTTATGGGGAGCAACTTAATGGGAAGGTGATCACACTGCTTTTGACAAGTTAAACCATACACATTATTTGAACTTTCACCTTTGACCTGAAAGTGAGAGAGAAATGATAATTTTTAAGTCTCAGCATAAATGCTTTCCTTATTTGAGGACCCTTTCAAGAAAGTGTTCCTGTTGCAGGTATTTGCGACCGAAGTAACCAACGAAGGTAACGATTCCAAGAGTAAAAAGTACGATCTCAACCCTCACCACACCCACTTCATCCTGGTGGAGGATGACACCCATGACGATGACGTCATCCTTAACTTTGTGTCCAAACTAAGTCAGCATCTTAAGAATCAATCAATGGACCATATGGAAGTACCCAAGAGTACTACTAGCACAATGACCGTTGACGAACCATCTGCAGATTCCAGTTATGTATTGCAAGATTCTGGGTGAAAGCAAAGAATCTCAAAAATGTTGAACTCCAAGATTTCTTAATGGAAACTTGCTCTATTTTTGCAAATCAGGAGAAGGCGAGGCCCGGTTCTGCAAGTCCTCCCTGTCGTCCACCGAGATCCCCGTGATCGGCCTGCTTCTTTCCGGAGGTAACCAGAGTGCTACGTTGGCAGCACAATGTCTGCGGGATCAGATCCCGGTGGTGGCGGTCAAGGGCAGCGGTTGCGCCGCCGATCTGCTGGCCTTCGCCCAAGAGGAGATCGGGGGAAAGTAAGTTGATGGAAGCCGGCGATCAGCAGATTATCTGTCGCAGCCGCTGACCGACTGTTTCGTACTAGGGGACGGGGAGCCTGGGACCCGAACCACGCGGACGTCTTCGTCAAGCCGGAGCTGGCCAAGAAGATCGCCGCCGGCTACTCCAACTGCCGCAACAACGCCGTGGTCCGCAACGAGTTCCGCGATCGGATCCTCCAGTGCATCTGGCTCTCGCACCGTGACAGAAGCACCCTCCTCGACTTCCTGGACGCACGTAGCTGGCACTGTGACTTGGCACGGCTCGACGAGCATCTGCTCAGGGCCATGTTCAAAGGTGAGGCCCGCGGGCCATCCGAATCTTTAGAAGAATTAGCAGTGTTTGCGATAGATGTACGAATGCTGAACCCATAAAGGTGTAGGGGGAGACCGGGGTGCAATGGGTACACTTTTTACAATTCATTTTTTTTTTGGGAAAAATATTAAACTCGTAGCATTTAAAAAAGAATAACACAGTAATATACAAGCCTTCATTATCTGCATTATCATTATCTTTGCAAATCAAAAACATTGGGTTGCTGATAAAACCCGATTTTATAAAGACGTTGTACCACTGTGCCCCGGTCTCCCCTACTTTTAGCCCTTCATTGCTTTTCTGCATAATTTAGCTAAATAATTCAAATTTTCTTAATTTTCATTACAAAATTACATCTTAATTTTTAGATCGTTTTCTTAGTTTTTATTTTAAAGAAAACGCTTAAAATTTGCAAAATAAAAATTAAAAAATGTGGGTTGCCCCTATCATATAAATGGCAAACAATGGTTACATCAATGCACGTTTGTTTGTACAGCATGCTGTCAAGGACATTCGGACAAAGACATCTTACTGTCGCTGGACTGGAACTGTCCCCACGTTTGCGAATCGGAAATCTTCAAGGACGGGCACCGAAAACACGTGATAGACGCCCGCATCTTCGAGTACGCCCTGTTGCGTCCAGGACGCGAGGCCTTCGTGGACCTTTTCCTCAGCCAGGGCTTCTTGGTGCGGACGTACCTCACCAAAAAGCGCCTGTGCCGCCTATTCCAGAAAGCAGAAAACCAGGACCTTATCCGCATCATCAGACAAGTGGGCGCCTACAGATTCTCCACGGTCAGTGCCCACAGTTCCAAATATTTCTCAACATTGCTAGTACCAAAATGGCATCTTTCACGAAATCTTTCTACGTTCTTCCGGTCTCAGCAGGCGTCAAGACAGGATGAGCAGGGGTTGATGAAAGATCTCAACTGGCTGATCTTCAGCATGACCAATATCCAGGACTTCCTAGAACTGCCCGACGACAGCGTCACCAATGATGACCAGTCATCGGAACGGCGTTCCCAGTACGCCCTTCTTGTATGGGCACTTCTCACCAGCCGGCCCCAGCTGGTGCACGTGCTGTGGAAGCAAGCCGATCACCCGATTCACCTGGCCATACTGGTCAGCACCTTCTACGCCAAGCTGGCCAGTGACGTGCACGATAAGCACATGATTGAGGAACTGCAGGAGCTCCGCAGGTGAGTCTGGAGTCACTTCAGCCCTGAGAGAGTCAGGGACTGCTTGGAGTCATTCAAAAAAGAATACACCTCCACCATGTCCGATAAACCTTGTTCTGGTTCAGCACCCCCTGGTGACTTATGTCAGTGTGATTCCATCCATGTGCACAGTTTTGCCTTCTTCCAGGGTGTTTGAGGAAATGGCCGTTGGCGTTCTGGATGCCAGCTTCTTGGCAGGCAGCTGCAGGGCCTTCGATGTACTAGGTGACGAAGTGGCCGACTTCGGCAGGCGGACGGTCGTGGAGATGGCGGCCTTGGCCGGTCACCGTCACTTCATCGCGCACCCATGCTGCCAGCAGTGGCTCAACTCTCTTTTCTACGGGGACATCCGGACCCGTGTGCTCAAGTACGGCTTTTGGACCATACCTTCCTGGCTCAAGATCGTGCTCTCCGCCTTCCTCTTCGTGCCCATCCGCTTCTGGATCGACTTCCGACCGACAACAGCCCATGAAGGGGAAGGTGAGTCATGTTCACAACATACGCATGGCTGTACTATTGTAAATTCCAATGCGGTCATTTGTGTGTGCTTACAGAGACGACACTGGAGTCTGAGGTAGATTCCGAGCATGGATCTCTCAGCCGATCCGGCTTGAAGCGTCGGCACTCGGGCGAGAGCCAAGCGCAAAACACCGTGATCCTGAAATTGACGGACGTCCCCAAGAGTGAACAAGAACCCTCAGAAACTCTTGCAAAGAGAGTTCCTAACAAGGATTTCCCTTTTTGGATTAAGGTCTCTACCCTTTGGAATGCCCCGATCACCAAGTTCTGGACGCACCAAATCTTCTACATATTCTATCTGGCGCTCTTTTCACTGGTGGCTCTGTGGCCCTCTTGTGGTAACTTATTCCTCGATGTTGCGCTCTGGTCTTGGACCCTGCTCATCCTTTTAGAGAACATGTACATCGCGTACATGCATCACAAGGTAAATCTTGATCTGAATTAGACAAATGATAATGGCCCATCATCGGACAAATATGGTTCATATATGTACCACACATAGTCATTAGAGGCCCATACATGTCCATATACACCGTAACCAAAAAAAAAAACCATGCCAAACATTTTTAAAAAAGCACTTCTCGACCAGCCCTTCTAAGGAAATTCTTTCAAAAACTTTCTTGCACTAAATGTCTTATTTTCGCGTAAAAACTTAATGCCAATGCGATCTTGCGAGAAAACCATTCTTGCGAATTTGCTACGATTGATCAGACGGATTTGTCGGCTGTGCCATACCTGCAGGGAAATCAGAGGGGTTTGGAAGTGTGTGGGGGTGCCGGCAGTGGCATACGGTAGCGATGCATCTGGAGCATAAAATATGGGTGCAGCTGGAGTGTACGCAAAATCAGAATGCGAGAGTTGCATTAGGGGCGAATAGATATAGCAGCGCCAACTTCATGAGGGAAATTTGAAAGATTAGTAACAAAAGTACACAACTGGAAAATTTCATTAAAATTATTGTATTTTTAATTAAGTTACAATGAATATATTTTGGCATCGTTTTTTTTTTTTGGCTCACGGTGTATATATTGTTGCAGTAAATGTACCAAAGTTTATGTTGATAGATCTTAAAGTCCAGAAATTCAAACATCTTGGATTTGTCGCTTCTGACACGTCGTGACGTGTAGTGAATTGCTCCAAGCGCAATTTTGAAGACATATATCCAAATGTTTCCAGAACTACCGCAGCATCCGGCTGGCATCTGGCCTGGCAGAGATGGCACTAATCGGGACCTTCCTGGCGGCATTTCTCTTAACGCGAATCCTTCCTGCCACGAAGGCCATCGAGATCCAGAGCTACAGTGCCCGCGTACTCACGTGCCTGGCCTTGCTGTACTTTTTCTACCGTTTCATCTGGATCTACTTGCCCATCAGCCCCAAACTGGGTCGCCTCCTCCTTAGAATCCGGCTGATGGTGACGCGGGACTTTGTGCTTTTTCTACGCCTGGTGCTCCTCGTCATAGTCAGCAGCGGTATTGCCATCCACGCCGTCATATATCCTGACTTTCCCATCGGTCTCGAACTTTTCCGTCGTGTCTACCATAGGGCGTGGTTCGCTCTCTACTACTCCGGCGTCGACGACCTTATAGGTAAGTCTTCTAAATGCACGAATGGAATTGCACACCAAAATAGAACGACGTTGCATCTAAACCCTCCATCTTACTTTCTTTCAGGGGACAAAAAATGCAGTGTCAATCCTTACCAGGGTTCAAACACATGTCGCAGTAGTCCTTGTGAGTTGGCCCACCGTGGCATTTATACAACCTGGAATTCAGTTATACACCGATTAATTGGGGCACAATCGTTTTGTCCCAAATATGCCTAGTGATTTCACAGAAAATCATTAGTTTCGTTACTTTAAAGTGTGCCCTATTGCATATTTCTCTTCAGACGCCAGCGACGAGTGTCCGGTGACAGGGTTCTGGCCCTACATCTTCATTATTGAGTACTTCATCATTCTCAAGCTTATCTTGATCACGCTGCTGTTCGCACTTTTCAGGTAGGACATTGTCTTACTTTATTATTAATAAATATATTAAGAAAGAATGACCAATTGCCCATGTTTATTGCAGCGACACCGCGTCCAAATTGAAAGAGAACGCAGACGCCATCTGGTGCTACCAGCGCTATCACCTTGTGCTGGACTTCTTGGTGCGACCTCGGCTTCCTGCACCCCTCAACGTCTTCAGCTTCGCCATCATGTTGGCAAGAAAGCTGGCCAGTTGTGTAAGTTGCGACTACACCAAGAATAAAGAGCATTCTGTAAGTATGAACACTATAAATGTTCGAAGCTTCCTCACCTCGAAAACGATGGTCGTTTCATGAGATTTTTAGGATTCCAACAAGGCGCAGAGTGACACGTTCGATGAGTTCATGTTTGATGATAACACGTCTGAAGATTCCTACTGGCGAGGATTGGCAACTGACTATGTGCTCAAGCAGCAGGCTAAGAAGATGGAAAGCACGTTGGCCTCTCAACAGATTAACATGTGAGTTTTCTCTTCCAAAAATTTGATGGATTTTGTCTTTTTCTGTACCTCATGGACCATTTTTTCCAAATTTGTTTTTTCAAATGATTTAAGATGTTAACCAAGGTAAGCATGTTCTTGGGGACTGGGTTGTCTACAAGTAAATTGCTTGCTTCAGCTACAAAAATTACATAAATTCACCTCGATATTCCTTACAGACTGCACTCCATCACCGAGACTTTAGACTTCCAGAAGACTGTTATGAAAAAGGTCAAAGTTCGCATCAATGAAATGGAGAAGGTGATGCAGTCTAACAAAATCTCACTGGAGGAAATCAAACATGATTTGAACAAGGGAGGTGAAGAAATCCCGCTTGAATCTTGATTACAGTCTAAAGAATGGATTTCTCCAAACGCCCTACATTTTTCAAAATTGCAATTTCTTTGAATTTCAGAAGAAAAATTCAGTTTAACTAAGATACATCTGCTTTCTCGTCAATCGCCATATCCGGAAACGACGATTAAACGTTACTCATTGGCTGATCACAATGTGCCCTGGAAGGTCATGTACAGCGTGTATGATCCGGTGGATTACAGCAAGCCCAGGTCCGAATATCTTCCCCAAATGCAAGATTGTGTTGATGAGGACATTTTGCAGTAAGCATGAAATTTTACAAGAAATCATCTCATACTACTTTCATGGTTCTCATAAAAGAGGCCCCAAAAATAATTATTCAAATCACAGCATGCCAATTTGCCAAAGCTAAAATATAACCCCAACCACTGTCATGAAATCATTGAAAAAAATCATGAGAACAGTTGTCAAGAAAATCACATTGTTAATCAGAGGAACCACAGATGGCGGGGAATACAAGTGGAACTGTCACTATGTCAACTCCATGGGCATAGCAGTCAACCGTGGGTCTTGGATTCTCCATGATGACGGTCTGCCTCTCATCTACAAGCTGGACAGCACCAAACTGCCAAAGTAAGCTGTCAGCCGATATTTGAAATAACGAGCTTCCAGAGTTGTCTAACATTTGATGTTGGGCCCATACAGGAATCCGATGGGCCGAACCGGTCTGCGAGGGCGTGGCTGTCTCTTCCGATGGGGCCCTAACCACGCAATCCATGTGGTTATCACAAGGTATTCATTCCATAATGATAATACAAAATGTTGCAAATCTTCCTTTGCTGGAAACGACAGAAATTAGAGAAAGTCGTATCTCGGAAACTATTTGAAATGGAATTTGTATTTTCTCTCCAGGTGGCAAACTGGAAACAGATTTCTACAAAGGGGACAACACGGTGGATTCCTGCCGGATGACCGGATCCTTGAGGTGCTTTTGACGAGACCCCAAAACCAGAATTTGCTCTCTTTGCCTGGCGTAAGTAGCAAAAACTACCTTAAGACTTCAATCTCAAAATTCGCTTGATTTTAAGACAGATTTCATTTTCAAACCTTGAGATTAGCGAGATCCTTCTCTTTACAATTCCATACTACATTTCGGCTTCCAAAGGCCTTCATCAAGAGCTGATCACATATTCAAAACCACCCATTTTTGGGTTGTCACTTCTGTTCATCAAACAATTACTTTGAATTTTTGAGAATAGCATTCGAAATCTTTCCATTCTTCATATGGAAAGAATTTTCAAACATACCTTTTGGTAAATTTGAATCAACCAGATAGATTTCGAAGACTATTCTTAAAGATGCAGATTGTCTGGTATACTAAGATATATTCATATTCTTTTTTGCTTACGGCGCAGGGCTTTGAGGTCGAAGATAGGTCCCCATACAACGCGGTCAAGAGGCTATTCCTGCCGGACCAGATGACTACGCCGTGGGATGCCAGCAGTATGTTCGGGGTAAGTGCTTCCACCCTATATGTAGATGCTTCTTTTACAGTTCGGAATCCGGCGTGACGTCATTTCCTTCCCCAGCATTTCGTTTTGTTGACATCGGACGACATCGTGGAACCGGGTCGCAGGTTTGACCGTCGAGACCTCCAGGGCCACGTTCTGTTCCGTGGCTACGTGGACGACACCCGCAACACGGATAACGCCTGGGTGGAAGCAGAAATGTGGCACTTTCATTGTTCGCCCGAGAAAACAGTGGACGTATCGACCCTGGTAAGTTGATCCAAACCTCAAAGAATCTCGAGTACATTAGACATGTTCTGAAATTTGCATTGTTAATGAGGGTTAGCGCGAACGCAGACCCCACTACCATAAATAACGCATTCGAGTTATCCACATTTGGGATAATCGCAGGGGTCAACACACGCGAAGTGCAATGCATGGTCTCGCCCCGGGAGAACGTCCTAAGTGATCAACGTTAACTCCTATGCCAGGTAAGTATGCTTAAGCAGTGACTGCCTCCCCAAGTCGTGCTTTTACTTGTGGCACCGACTTATGGCTACGGTAACTTTAAATCTCGTGTTAAAACTTAAATATCGGTTATATATCCTCTAAAGCGTGGTTATTTGATATGGAAACATGTTTTGGCAATATAATACAAAGTTTCAAGAATATTAGAACAAGATATTTTAATAAAACGGTAATTATTCTGTTCACGTTACTAATATTTTTTCAAAAGGATATTAGTGGCGCCTCCAAGTGGCCAAATTTTAAACACCGTTTAACTCTTTCAAAAGACTACATCGATGGAATCCTAAAATTAGGAGATAGTGGCGCCTCCAAGTGGCCCAATTTTAAACACCGTTTAACTCTTTGAAAAGACTACATCGATGGAATCCCAAAATTATAACATACCTTACAGAATGTTTCATTTAAAATTGGGTTCAGCAAAACATTTCGTATGGCACAGTAAGGGAGTATATGCAGAGTGGAACACTAACGTGCATTGGTCTACTTTTAGACCCTCCGTTCCAAAGGAGTATTCTAATCTAATCTAAACACCTGTCGCATGGAATCGTTTGATATCATCCAAAAGTATGTGAAAACCATACAAATTTTGCTTACATTTGCATTCTTACCTTAAATAGTTTTCGAGATAATAGAGGTTTGCTATAGTTATAAAATTTCTTCAATTCACATCTTTATATGAAATTTTCCATATCTCGACTTGAAAATATATTGCGTTAAAACAATTATGCGTGTCAGAAATTAATGAACATTCATTAAGTTCGTAACGTTCATAACCCAACACCTTTAATGATGGAAAACACAAGGAACCATTAATAAGAACATTAAGAAAAGTCTGAAATTTACATTGTTTATAAGGGTTAGCGCGAACGCAGACCCCACTACCATAAATAACGCATTCGAGTTATCCACATTTGGGATAATCGCAGGGGTCAACACACGCGGAGTGCAATGCATGGTCTCGCCCCGGGAGAACGTCCTAAGTGATCAACGTTAACTCCTATGCCAGGTAAGTATGCTTAAGCACTCACAGCCTTCCAAAGTCGTGCTATTCCGGGCGGCACCGACGTATGGCTACGGTATCTTTAAATCTCGTGTTAAAACTTAAATATCGATTATATACCCTCTAAACCGTGGTTATTTGATATAGAAGTATGTTTTGGCAATATAATATAGAGTTTCAAAAATATAAGAATAGAATATTTTAATAAAACGTTAATTATTCTGTTCACGTTACTAACGTTTCTTCAAAAGGAGATAGTGGCGCCATCAAGTAGCCACATTTGAAACGATGTAGTTGCTATGCACAAAATGGGGAGAGTATGTGTCCGGACAACATGGTAGAGTAGAGTAGTATATTTATCGCTACACACGTGTGGCATAGTAGCACCTCCTTAAAGGGGCACCAGTCTCAAAGGGTTGGCTACTCAATCAGAATCATAATCAGAATGGCACTCGGTGCTCATTGGCCTACTATATGGCCCTCTGTTTGAAAGGAGTAACAACATCTATCTATCGATCTAGACTACATCGACGGAATCCCAAAATTACACTCTACAGAATGTTTCATATAAAACTGGGTTCAGCAAAACATTTCGTATGGCATATCTGTCTCATGGATTATGCTATCTGTAATCGTTTAAAATTGTGTCAACACTGCTTCAACAAATTGGTTTGTAAAAATCACTTTGTGTGATATGGCATGATTAATTGGCTTTAAGGAAACAAAAACATTTCTAATCAGACCCTTCTCCAAAAAAGTTCACGGTACAGTTTAATACGCGATGTTGGTATTTCAGCTGCTACCATTCGTCGAAGATGCAACTTTCTATATACGTACAATATAGTATTACAATTTTTTGAACAAATAGGAAACCAGTTTTGCTTTATTTCCTTTCATTTTGTTTTTTAAGTTGTCTATAAACAACTAGAGTCTGCTAAAGTCCCTGAATCTGATCAAAACTTTTTTTTTCAGGACATGAGATGGAAAAAATACAACTCACACATTTTGACCAAAATGATCCCGAGTCACGCCGCCATTCTGCGCGATGTTCATCACAAAATGGAAAACAGTTAAAAAAGGCCCAGCAATTAACGTTTATTTATCGGTGTTTTCAACAAGTGTCTTTTTCTATGTATTTTTTGTTTCTCTTTGGTGTGTGATATCAAGCATTGTATGTGAAAACCATACAAATTTGTGCTTACTAACCTTAAATAGTTTTCGAGATAATAGAGGTTTACTATAGTCATAACTTTTCTTCAATTCACATCTTTATGTTCACAATCTTAATATGAAAATGTCCACATCTCTATTTGAAAATAAATTGCGTTAAAACAATTATGCATGCCGGAAATTAATGAACATTCATAAGTTAACATAAAACAGTTCAACATAACATAACCCAACACCATAAATGATGGGAAATCCACAGAACCATTATTAAGAAGATAAGTCTGAAATTTATATTGTTTATGAGGGTTAGCGCGAACGCAGACCCCACTACCATAAATTACGCATTCGAGTTATCCACATTTGGGATAATCGCAGGGGT
>JAQGAE010002706.1:0-16872 GCA_034696685.1 Julus scandinavius | reverse complement strand
TTGGGTACTTTTACCCCCCTGCCACATGGCACTCTAAGCTGACTGCAGGGTAATAAACTGAACTGAACTGAACTGAATTTTGTTAACTAATATATGCTAAAAATGGAGGAAATTATCCATTGCTCAAGGGTGAATATTTGTATTTCTAAAGTCTTAATTGCTAAACTTGCCATTAGGAATGCGGTTTTCCTCAATTTGAGCTAAAGGTTATCAAAAATTAACTTTCCTCCTTATTTTATTATTTTTATTAAGCTATGAAGATCGCTGTGGTTCTAATTTACAAGAAATGTGCGTATCGCTACAGAGGAATTATGTCCTGATATTAAATATAACAAAAAAAATTGAAATTAAAGTCAAAATTTTCTTTTAATACACATTCTCACGTACATGTACACATTTGTTGGAACTCAACAGTTTTATACAACAAAAAAGAATGAAATAAACAAAATATACAAAAAATTCTCGATTTTAGATCTTATTTACGGTTCATGAATGCTATAATAATAAAATTGTACTTAACATAGTAAGCGTCAACACTATTCACAGTTATTTTGCCTATTTACCTTAGAAAGATAATCAGAATTTTCAAATAAACATTAGTTCTTATTCCCAGTGTTTACTGCGGTCAGCATTTAGTAGAAGGGATAACAAAAAGGTCCTATTAGGAAAAAGTATGATGACGATGGTGCTAAGCAGTGATCGCAAATTCAACACATATGATGTGTGTTTACATCAACAACCTCGATCACTTTTAAAGTGACCAAAGATGTTCAAAACATACAATGACATGCCTTAAAGGGATGATGCAGTAAAGCAGTTAAATGCAAAATTTGAACAGACAAAAAAGCAAGTAAAATAAAGAGAATTTTTTACCTCTGAAATTTATGAAAACTGCAACATCCCTTTAAAATATCAGCATTTGGCACTGCTTAATACGGCCTGTATTCATAGCCTGATTTGTATGACGGAGCAGCTGGATAGCTATGCATTTGAGAATAGGAATAGCTGTATCCTCCGTGGGGTGGCTTGTAGCCCTCTGACCCATAGGGCGCTTTGTACGCCGGCTTGTGGGAATAAGGGCTTGGGCCATAACTAGGGCTTGGATAGCTGGTATAGCCATGGCTGATCGGGTAGATGGTGGCGTGTCCAGTGTACCCGGAACTACTGGGGTAATCGTATTTGGGTGGAGAGTAACTGGCGTAGGACGGCTTGTAGTCACTAGGGGGATTGTAGCTGTAGCTGGAAGGTCCGTAAGCTGGCTTCGAGTAAGACTTGGGGTGGTCGTAGCTGGGGGGAGAAGGATAGGACTTGGGACCTCCGTAGCTGTAAGATGGTCTGTAGGATGGTTCTGGGTAGCTTTTGTAGGAAGGCGCTGGTGGATAGGCTTTGGGCTTGGAGTAGGATGGCTCTGGATAAGCTGGCTTGTAGGAGGGCTTGTAGGATGGTTCAGGATAAGATGGCTTGTAGGAAGGCTTGTAGGATGGTTCTGGGTAAGATGGTTTGTAGGATGGTTCAGGATAGGAAGGCTTGTACGATGGCTCTGGATAGGATGGCTTGTAGGAAGGCTCAGGATATGAAGGCTTGTAGGATGGTTTGTAGGAAGGCTCTGGATAAGACGGCCTGTAAGATGGTTCCGGATAGGAAGGCTTGTAGGATGGCTTGTAAGATGGCTCTGGATAAGATGGTCTGTAGGATGGCTCTGGATAGGATGGCTTGTAGGATGGTTTATAGGATGGTTCAGGGTAAGCTGGCTTGTATGAAGGACGGGAATAAGACGGCTTATAATCTGGCTTGTAGTCAGGTTTGTAAGATGGTTTGTAGTCTGGTTCTGGATATGCGGAATAGGAGGGCTTGTAGGATGGCTTGTAATCCGGCTTATAATCAGGCTTGTAGTCGGGTTTATAATCAGGCTTGTAACCTGGTGGGTAGTCTGGCTTGTAGCCTGGTTGGTACTCTGGTTCCGGATACGCAGGATACGATGGCTTGTATTCAGGGGCGTAAGATGGCCTGTAAGGAGGTTCTGGATATTCTGATCTAGGCCTGTAGTGGTCAGACTTGTATTCTGGGTGGTGATAAGGAGGTTGGTAGTCATGTTCGTAGCGATCGTAGCGAGAATACTCCTCAGGATAACCGGCTTTGTAACTTGTACTCCTTACAGGTTTAGGCGTTGGAGAGGACTTGTACCTGCCAGCCTCGACGATGGCCAAAGCCACAACGACCAGGAAAAGGTGCTGGAAATAAAATTTAAACAAGTTTTGAATTTATGGTGAGGTAATGTAGTTAAATTTCACCTAATTATGCATTTTATGGTTGTTCGACTTTTTATTTGGTTGCAAGTTTTCGATTTGTATACAAATCGAAACACGAGACATATGTGTCTCGTGTGACACTTACTTGTATAAAATCCATCACTTTAAAGAAAATATATTTAGGAATTATTTAATGCTAGCCATGGAAATTACCAAAAATAAGTTGTCCATGTTTCATTTCTTCACTTATAATTGTACAAAATTTCATTTTATGCAGACAGACAGTGCGGAAATCAAGTATTAATAGTCTTTTAAAGGTATTTGAAATGTAAGTGTCAGAATAAAAAAAGTAATATCTACCCAAGGTATTATTTATCTGAAATTGTTGCCTTAACCAATTTCTGAAAACGTTCCAAGCATATTAAATATTAAAGTTTGGCAATATATAAGTATAAAAACGCTTTATGTTTTCTAACATAATACAAACTTAGAAATTTTGAACGATAGCTAAATACTCTATAAAATCAATTTCATAAAGTGCCCAGGTTCGTAGTTGGATGATGAAAATATGATTTTTGCTTACCAGTAGTTTAGACATAGCGTGCTCAGATGAGGGATGAAGCTGTAGAGAAACTCTTGATTTCTTGAATGTAAAGAGTGAAGATGTTGATTTCTGCTTTTATACTAGGTGGTGAAAACCTTCAACACCCTGTCCTAATTCGAGCAACCACGTGACGATTTGATACATTCGGATGCTCTGTTTTGAAGGAGGATGAATGACCAATTATACTGGATGTGAAACTTATGATTTTTGCATTTTCTTTTTTTTTAATCTAAAACGAAAATAGTGGCTTGGGTATTGACATGGACCAGCATGAGGGCTTGATGCATAATTTATGGAGTAATTCATGAAATAAATTAATAAAATATACTGAAAATATATGAAAGTAAATGTTGGTCGAAATTGACAACAGATATTTTTTATTTATAAGCGGCTTTTTATAAAGGTTTTCTGATTCTTTTATAAACTTGTCTTCTAAAGTTCCTTTATCTTCTATTTAATTTCAAAATATATACATGATTTATTTCATTGAATTTTAAAAAGCTTACACACTTTTTCATGTATTAAGATTTATGTATACGTAAGTTGGAACACAATTTTTCCCAATAACATATCGAAACATAAAAAACTTCATGTAAGCTATTCCTGGAAGTTTAAGTGCACCTGAATAAAATAGCAGCAATGAAATAAATTGAAAAAACCACAAAAGTTTTGCAGATGCTAAAAATTCACACTAGTACTTGAAATTGAATTAAGGTCGACTGAATGTTTTTTTAAACACCTCATTTGTGATACTTGTTTATCTACTTTCTCAAGTGTTATCTTTCACCATTTCCGAATTTTAATCAAATAAATTAACATTTTTAATTATGAAGTAAAAGTACGCAATTTACTAACTAAACTCTTGGTTAAATTTCAACTCAATAAAAAATGATGACTGGCAGTTAATGAAAGTTAAACCCAATTTTTTATCAGCACGAAATCATAATATTAGATAATTTATTTCAATGGGATGATTGAAAAAGAAAATGGGCTCATCATGAAAAAGATGCTTAGTAATACTTAGATATTTCAAATTTCAATGATGATGAGCAAATAAAAGAACTATAGTTTTGTTGTAAATATGGCTGCCTTTTATAATGCCAATGAGATAGTAATGCGACATGCTATTTTAATGAGGCTCTTCATCCCAAAATTAAAAATAATTTCATGAAGCTTAGGCGCTCTATAAAAGTTATTTTTCAAGCTTATTCACCAAATGAGATCATTATATTATATACATATACTGTGATACAGCATCTTTTTTACAATTACCAAATTTTTAGTTTTTTTAATAAATGTACTGCATGTCACATATAAATATATTTACTTATGTAATTGGTGAATTTTTTAATTTCTCATTAGAATTTTATTAAAAAGTTCAACACATTGTTTTTGTGTGGAATACACCTAAACATCTTCATATCAATAAAAATATAAGTTTGGAAAATCAAATCTAAATTAATGTATCCAATACGTATAAATCTTATCAATATTGCTAAATGAAGGTTAAATGTTTGAATTTATTATCTTAAAATATAATCTTAAATATGCCCATTGCATTAAACTTCCTGATTTTAAATGGTAATAACTTTTTATGGTAAACAGCAATACTCAGTTGGGCTTCCCATATAACGAACTTTATGCGATACACATCGAATATAAATAATGCTATTTTGAATAAATTTCTGAATATTTCGAAAATGTAAACATTCTGATCGCGTATTACGTGCGGGTATACCTGCTCTATATTTATATTTTAAAGAAATGAAAATATGATTTAAGGGTCGTAGACATGAGCTCAAAAATCGAATATTTGAAAAACGTTTAAAAAAGTATGAATTTTCATGAGATGAATTACAAAACTCCTACATGCAGAAATTACATCCTAAAATCTTTTTACAAAAGAAGAAAAAAATGACCGATATTCTTTGCCAAGTACTTCAAAATGTCAAAACTTTCACTGTTCGTATGCATCACGCAAATGTAATTTAACATTTAAAAGCGTAGGCCTACTTGAGTGGACAATACCAAACTAACCATTAAATGTAAATTTTGGTTGTTACAATGGAGGTCAACGGACGTGTCTTAATATCAAAAGGCACCATTTCAGATCTTATTCTATTTAGACGTTCAACCACTGTGAAATAAAACCATAATTACTATGTAAAACTGTCTCGCCATTATGAGCTGATGTTATGGACTCAGGTAATACAGTAACCTGGTTTAGGAGCATTAAAGCGTATTAAAATGAAATAGAATTTTCACCCATTGTTAAAAAGATGACGGATAAGTCATCTTTTTGCTCCAAATAACATTTAAAAGCAACTTTTATAAGGGCATAAAATGATAGCATTGCTTAGATTTATGGAAAAACTTTGTAAACATTCAAATGCTTTCTTTAAAATTCTAGTAAGCAGTTGTATAGTAAAGATTAACATAAATTGGAAACTTTGCTGAAGCATGTTTTACAATGTTTTCTGCCATTCATCTAATTTAAAATCGAATACTTGAAATGTAAATTTTAAAAAATTAATCCACAGAAATATAAACCATTGCAAAATAAAACATTTTGTTATTTCTCCCTTAGTTACCCAAACTTTTTATATAACATTTAAACAACATATCATAGACTAGAAAAGACAAAGTCAGGCTGAATAAACTTGCTTCAAAATAGTGAGTGATTCAGTTTGATCTGCATTACTCTTAACTATGCATCTGAAATGCATCTCCCACTTCAATTGAAATCATAATGTTATTGTTTAGGGATTTCATTGTGTTGGATCGAGTACGCCCTACATCAACGTCAAAATGAGACATTGAAGAGTTTTTCGAATGAATAGCATGAGCGTAGTGAATGCATTTTAATTTAATAGAAATAAAACGGTTTCTGGTTAGTCGGCAATAACTTATAACTTGACAGCAGTTTGACTGTAACCATGCAGCTCCAGGGGTCGCTTGATATGACTTGATAAACAAGTTATTACTCCAACCTCAATTATTTGTACTCGTATGAGGGTGGATCCACTTTCATTTCTTAAATTCCCTTTAAAAAGAATTCGGATTTTATATATTTGAGACTTACTTGAGGAATCTCGAATTTCTCGTAAAGTCCACGCACTAAAAAAAATATAACAATATGCATTTTAAAATATGGCATAAACAACAAACGAATCCCACACATAAATATTTATACAAGTATTTCAGTCGGTATGCAACAGCGTTTGTCCAAGAGATTTAGAGACATGCAACTGCTGTTTTCACTTCAATAGAATGCACATAAATAAATAACGGTTTTATACAGGTTGTAGACATTTCACACCAGTTCATTTACTCGTTCAAACATGTCACAGGTAGTTGAAATTTTCGTCATAGATATATTTTCTATGATGTGAATACAACAATAGAATATAGAGATAATGCTTTTCTTACTATTTTCTGTTAAAAGCATGCTGCAAAAGTTATAGTAAATGTCCTAAAATGGATTTAATAAAAAGGCGAATGAATCTCTTACTAAAAAAGACCTTTATTTATGAGAAAAATTGCTACAAAAATTAACAATTGTAAACATATTCAGGTTATATCTTTAGTGAAAATTGAATATAATTCAATGCTTAAATAAGATTATCTAATAATTTTGTTAATAACTTTATCTCTCTAATAACGAATGGGTCCCTTAGTAAAACATAGTAACATATTGCTGCAAAATGTATTTGACCATAGTAATAATTTTCAGGTTATATCTTAAGTATAAGTTTAATAGAATGCAATGCTTAAATAAGGTTAGTTAATAAATTTAGCGCAGTTTGCAATATTTTTTCACCATTAACTTCTTTAAGAATAATTTTACTTTAATAAGACAAAGATTGACAAAATCATTTCACATTACTCTTAGCAATCATAGTCATATTAAGAAAATGTTGGCTTGAATAATTCAGAATAATATTGGAAATGAGATGAAGGCTGCTGATAAAGGAATTTTGGAGGATACGTACTTCAATTGGGCTAAGATCACTAAACTTGCCTCCACCTTTTCACGGCATGAAAACACAGCAGCCTCCTGCTGAATAAAACATCCATTTTGTTTCTTAAGTTATTTCGGTATAAAAACACAAAAGGTCGATAACCATAAAGTCTTGATGGAGAAAATGCCCGAATTTAAATAAGGAAATCGCTTTTGTGGTTTATGACAACGACTTTATAAGTTTGGATGGACTATATACACGGTGTACATTTGACGTCAACACATACAGATATACAAATGGGAAATGGTAATGCAAATATTTATCACTGATGGGAAGCCTCAATCTTAATTAACATTAGCTAGTTTGTTATTAAAAAATAACATGGATGTAAGCTGATATTCACCTTTTGTTCAAAGATAAGGTTTAATTATTAAATCCGTTGAAATGTATGGAAAGTTGAATCAAGTATTTCGGGTTTCTCGTTTTAATTTGCTGGAAAATCCATCATTTCAAATTCTAGATTCTGTAGAAAATATAATAGACCTCTTGTGTAAACATCCAAAAGTCTCCAATTCAATAAACTTGTTTTAGACTTTATGATAAAGGTGTTACTTGTAAATGAAGCTGTTTAATTTAGTTGCCAAGTTTATAGAACCGGAAGATAATGCAGCACTATAAAATAATGGCTGTTAATTCAAATCATAAATGAAGTATAATTGATGCATTACATTGTATTTTAAATATTTAATGCATTCAAGTTAGGAATTCTTACAATTTGTATTGCAACGGAAGATAATTCAAGACTATAAAATAGCGGCTGTTAATTTCGAATCATAAATGGAATAGAGTTGATACATTATGATTATAGTACACAAAATATTTAATGCATAAAATTTAGGAAATTTCTGACATGAATGGTAAAGTAACCCATTTTAAATAAAAATCTCTACAACTTGTAAAAGTGGTTATGAAAATGAAATTGATATTGAAAGTGAGAATGCATATCATACTAATATTTTAAGTCAATTATTAATGACCTATCAATAATGTAGATTTGAACCACATAAAATATGTTGATAGCATCTAAAATTCTTAACAAGACAACATTAATGGCTATACACCTTTATGATTTGAAACAAAATCCTAGTTTCATTTTGTATATTTTTTTATTTGTCCGATAAGCACAACGTGTTTTGATTAATTGATAATGGCCTTAGGATATTCCAATTATCCACATGTAAATTATCAGCGAATAATCACAGATGAAAGTAGGCACATTCAGCCACTGTACGATTACGAAGAAATAATAAATCCAAACTGGGAGGGACGGGTTAAACTCACGAAATTTAAAGTAGGTAACATTTTATAACAAAGGCAGTCATAAACAGACAAAAATCTACTCTCAGGCATGCATCTTTTCTATGTATAATCTCGTCTGTACATTTTCATGCCTTTTAACCAACATAAAAACTTACAACCTTAAGTTAAGCATTCTCATGGCTGTGGTCCATAAAAGTTGTTTTTTATAATTAATATGTATCTGCCATTGTTCATCTATCACTTATAATTACATTTCATCAAAAAAAAACAGATTACGTATATAGAAATCTGGAGTTTCCACGAAGCAATTAACAGAACTTAATCTGTTTGTTTGTACAAATATGTCTAACATATTCAAAACATTCATTTTTTCAAAACATTATACAACTTTTTACCTGAACAGTATTCGAGCCTTACCTTTGCCCAAATTTAAATTATGAAAATTAATTAATTGCATGGAAAAATCACCATTGTTCTTCAATTTAGCCTTGATGAAAATACGCATGAAACATTTTCACAAATTGAAGTGGCAATGAAGTTTTATTAACATTTCAATGACAGAATACAATATAACTGCAATAAAATTAACACAAAAAAATAATAATATTTAGTCATTGAATCCTTTTTTTTGTTGATAAAATAAAATTTTTAACTCCTGAAAACATGTTATTAAATCTTAATCGCCTGTTTTACAATTATTTACAGTAAATATGTGTAGGCTACGTTATTCCAGTTTTACAAAACAATTTTGAAATCCTACCATTACAAATAAATATATATCTACCTTATAATATGGCTCAATATTCTATTTTAATTCAATTAATTCTAAATTAATTGATTGTGAATACATACTATGTGTAATATCTAAGTAATAATATCAACCAAAGATTCTAAAGCCTACAAAAGCATTAAAATAAAATATAAAAAATGAACAATCAATTCAAATCTGATAATGCATAATAAGCTTAGGATAAAAATGTATAATTTGGTTGGTTCATTACATAATCATTTATTATTTTGGTCAGTTGTATGTGACCATAAGAATCGATTTCTGGTGAAATGCATATCAAATTTATTTGGTTATATCACCATCCAACATGTGTTGGATTAAATGGTAATGGATAGCACAGCCTTCGAGTAAAAACAGAGAAAAACAAATTAGTTTTACATCTTATGATGTAACCAGGTGGAAGTGGACGAAAGTAAATAGGTGGTTCCTTAAAATGGGGACCATTGGGCTTAAAATCACCTTGAGCCGAAGGGAAATATTGATCGATGTTGCCATGGTCTTCACTTCTCAGTGGATTCACTAAAGGTGGTTGTTCAAAGTTAAAATTTCTTGGTAATGGCAAGCGAGGACCAACCATATCATAGTGAGGAATTTCGTGGGTATAAGGTCCATCTGGCATTGAGAATTTCGGTGGGGGCAAAAAGTGTTGTGGGAGCTTTTTCTTGGGACGTTTTCTTCTTCTTGGCGGCCCTTGAATGGGGAACATGGGGAACGTGTGCGGTACTGAGTTGGGATGTTCAAAGGGAAATGGGTTGTATCCGAAATGAGGGTGAAAATCAGGCATCATAGGAATATGGTGATTGTGGCCAATATGATCGAATTTACTACTTGGTGACATTACTTTGCTGTCATAAGGATTGTTGTAATTTAATTGTTGAGGCCCTTGAACTTCAGGCTCTTCAGTTTTGTGTTCTTTCTTCAATTCAAAGGACCTGTTTTTGTCAAATTGATCATTTTGTTTTGTGTCTCGTACTTGCTGCGTTTTGCTTGAAAGAAACTTAGAAATATTAAAATGATGTGGTGGGCCATGATATTGAGTTGACTTTATCTGGTTACTACTTGTAGGCTTTATTCTATCATTAAGCTCTTGGTGAGCATGTGAGTGTATTTCTTGAACTTCTGTCGATGTGCTTTCCATTGGCATTAATGTGACAGAGTTGATAACATCCTGACTACTTGGAATAATGTTGTCCAACTGAATAGTTGAAACAGTACTTGCTGAACCATTTTCCTTAGTTTCATTGATGGTATCATTTGTGGAATCATCAAAAGAAGTAATATTTGGGTTAAGTTCGTCATCGAATGTGTCGTAAGTAATCTTGGTCAGTCCATAATCGCCTTCGATAACATCGTTATGTCCAATGCCCCATGTAAGTAGAAAGTAGGTGCCCAAAACCGATATCTGGATTAAAACAATAGAACAAATCTACTTAAAATAAATTACTGTTCAGATTTAATATTCATTCATACTAACGAGTTTCGTTAGAGATGCTGAAAAACAGCAACAAAAACATGAGTCCTATACTTGTTGAAAATGATAAAAAATGCTTAAAAATATAGTAAATTTTGTCTTAAAACAAATGATTAAACCATGCTTAAATCATCTAAAAATACAATGGAAGTAATGTGTATTACCACAATATAAGAAATTTCATAATCAATGTTAAATATAAAGTGAAAATGGAAACAAATTATTAGAAAAGATATATTTTCATAAAAAAAACAAGAAGCAACATTGTTAATACCTCCTGCTGTAAATTTAAACGTTTTGTACAACGTCAAGTACATTATCTAACATAAGCAAGAGCGCCTTGATTTAGTTTGACATACTTTCCTACTAGATTAAACTCTGAAAGCAACTGACCTGAAAACTTAAACTTTGAATTAAGAAATCAGTAGAAGCGCTGTTAGAAGGAGGATACAAGCTGTTTTTAGATATTGTAAGACACAAAGTTGATGTGCATGATGTGCTTTCAGGCTGTTCAAACTTGTAACGAATCATAGATTGGATAAAGAAATATTTACAAGTTATAACGACTCCCCTTACCTCATTATAACTCCTCTATTTTTTAAGAACCACAATACAAAAATATGAATATGAGATGGACTAACGTTTAGTGTAAATATTAAAATAGATTTCATAAAATCTGAAAAATCTCAAGTTTTTATAAAAACTATATTTACCAGTACTCATTAACTTGCACCTGTAATTGTTTCAATTATTTTTTAGCTTACCACAAGTAATCTCCTCTTCATGATGGTGAATATAATCCTTTATAAACAAGCATTATGAAATTAGTTTAAGCTTATTTTGACGTTATTTCCAATTAAGTTCGCAGACTGAGTCAACACGTCTTGCTACCAGTTTTTGTTGAAACATAAAGTACGAAATTTTTTGACACCAGAGGTATTTATAGGCAGCTTTAACTAATGACAAACAATGCTGGTCAATGCTCTCGACAATCCAATTATATTTAGCATAGCTATGACCATAAAATATTAGGTCTAGTTAATATTTAGATTTAGGTTATGTTATAAAGGTTTGTTATTTTCCAGACGTTAAGTGAGGTATTGTGCATCCCCAGATATGACAGCACGACAACAGTGAAAACCATAATTAGTTGGGCTTTATTCGCTATTATTAACAAAACACCCTTTTGAATTCATGCAAGGGTCATGACTTCACATCATACTTTACATAATATAATCCATTTAGGAGAGCATTTACTTTGAAAAATACGTATAATGACACTTACATTGTCAAACAGGAGGAGCAATTGTAGATGTAATTGTAAACATGAAATACAATACCATATGTACAAAATAACTTAAGAAATTTATTTTATTATATACTGTTACATAAAAATATATTAGTAATGGTACATGTATTATCATAATACTTTATATGTGACATTTTGTGTCAATATATCACGAATATTGTTAACAAGTATATGTGCCATTCATGTGTGCTATTTTAAAGTTTTACACAGGTAATGAAATAAATTAATGAACTGTACTTGGGGTAAATTTCACATTTGAATCAGCAAACAAGAGGTTACTAGGTGTTGATATCTGGATATTTCTTTTATAGGATGATCCCTTGTAGTGATCCCCAAAGGAAGATGGTTTGAAACCACCATAAATAACGAGACCAGCATTGTAACCGTTATTCGATGAACCAGTGTGATGATGTCCATAGGAAGATTCTGGATAAACCTCTCCTGAAGAAGCAGGGTAGTAACTGGGATAAGTCGACCCAGGATATATTGTTCCAGAGCTCAATCCAAAGTATTTATTTCCATGGTTTATACTAGGTTTATAATTTCCATAAGGCCATCTCTTATTGTATTGTCTATAGTGTTTGTAATGACAATCACAGTTTCCTTTGTGGTAGTGTCGATCAGTCACAGCATGCAGGAATCTGCTGTATCCATAGTTATCGTAGGATGATATGCCTTGGGTTAACAAGACAAGCAAAATCTATTTCCAAAATAAGGAAGATTCCATTAAAAACTACAACAAACTTTTGAAAATTTTATTAAAATCATTAAGATCACATTAATAACCAATAACGTATATTATGAACATACTGTATTATGCTTCATGCTGCGTATTAATATTTAAATATCCATAATACAGAATACAGAAGTTATTATGAAATAAGGTGTAAAATATAAGAAATATAGTATATACTTACCAAAAGGTGTATTACAAAACCAGTCATTTTCCAATTTCAGGATAGAAAGGACTAGGTGTTGCTTTAGTTCAAATTTAGATCATAAATAAGAAAATCCAACTCACAAACTTGATATTTATATGAAACGGAAAATTACTTTGTATATCAGGAAATGTGAACATTTACCAACATGTTAAAATGGTTGGGAATGTAACAATCCTGCATTATGTCAATATTAGTGCATTGATATCTTTGCACCTTAG
Organism: Julus scandinavius; assembly: GCA_034696685.1. NCBI lineage: Eukaryota > Metazoa > Arthropoda > Diplopoda > Julida > Julidae > Julus > Julus scandinavius. The sequence continues at coordinate 4,008 of JAQGAE010002706.1, read as the reverse complement.
TTTACAATCGCTTTAAAATATTAAATTTAGTTTAACACGATGAAAGTTAAATATTTGAATTCGTGTGAAATAAAACACTGAGAATACGGGTCAAAATATAAAAAAGATAATAAATTGAAAGGAAATTTGCTTTACAACAACCCTTTGTTTAATAAATCGTCATATGAGAAAAGTTTCCATATTCAATTAAACTATATTGAAGTTCAAATTATTATATTTTTTTATTTAAATAATGGTAATTATGATATAATACCTTTGTTTTATTATATACAATGTATTCAAATCAACCATGCGACAAGAGCATTGTATTCAACCAAAGTAATATGCATATAATTTAATAGGTTAATGATAGTTGCATTCATAATACCAACTCGTATTGCACTTCATTAACGCAATTAACTAGACTGAAATTAATTGTGCGCACTCATTTAAATTGATGCATTAAACACCCCCTCCTTCATGGCTACTGAATTAATTTCATTTTAAATAAAAACTTGACTACTATTGTAAGCTTCTTTAAATTCTAATAATGCTTACATTATACTTGATAAATCCAGGTGCCGGTAACCATTAGTAATATTAAATTATTAGTCACTTGGTAACGTGCCATTTATGGGTGTGACTTTCACACGAGTTTTGGTTCAAAAATAACTTGCTTTACACTTGGCAAATCTCCTTTGGCCATCAATAGCTCCAAAATCTACATTTGCACATACGTTTTTGCATCAAATCGATGAAAATAGTAAGTAGCTACTGCAGTACTAATAAATAATTTTATTATTATAATTAGACATTCTCTGTCGCACCTGTTTACCTCATTACTCTGGCCAGACAGCAATCATGTCATAATTTGTTATACTATTGCAATAAAAACAAGTCTTAAATAAGTGAGTTCATAATTGCGCATGTTATCCGATTTATTCAAATGTTAACTACTTAAAAGTAACGCTGGCACATGAACACATTTTTAAAAACTTGGTAAATTTTTAAAACTAGGTAATTTGTATAAAGATTGCAAGATCGTGAACATGCAAATGTAGATGATAAACTTTTGGAGTGTATGTTAATGACTACATATCTTTAAGTTATAAAATGAGCACGTTTGTACCATTATCTTCCCCTAAAAAATTTTGAGGTGCTTGTGTGGTTTTATAACTTTCTAAATTTCATAAAATTTAATTTGCCAATTCCTCATCCAAATAGTTAATAGCAATTAACAACAATACCTATAAACAACAAATCGGTTAATAGTTTCATATATTATTAAAGTCATGAAATAGTAAATTGTTGATTTGTTAATCTATGACAGAATTCTGAATATCAGAATATACCTAAAATGATAAAAACATTTCACAACACAATTCCAGTTGAAATTCCTATTTTATTTTACATTTGTATGATAATTTACAGCAATGACTTTAAACAATGGGTGCATATCGATTATTAATAAGTGAAGTTGAGATGTTGACATTTATTAATATCCATAACCGCCATAGCCTCCATGGCCATAACCACCATGACCATAACCGCCATGACCATAACCACCATGACCATAACCTCCGTGACCATAACCGCCATAGCCTCCGTGACCTCCATAACCACCATAACCTCCGTGACCACCATAACCGCCATAGCCTCCGTGACCACCATAACCGCCGTAGCCACCATGTCCATAGCCACCATAGCCGCCATGGCCGTAGCCTGCTACTGGGCTAGCCTTTGGTGCGGCAAAAACCGACAAAGTCACAGCCATCAAGACAATAGAGAGGATCTGTAAAGAACAGGACAATTTAATATTTATTTCAGAAAACCACTTAAAATAATATAAACTATATAAACTTTAAACCTAATATAAGACTTTTGATGTCAACAATTGATTTAAGTTTTTCAGCCAGAATGGACATATTAGCAAAATGGATATTTGACAAAATACCTAACAGCTTTGCAATTTTCTTAAAAATTTACCTCAATAATGTACATCTTACAAGTTCTGTAGATTACCAATAACTCTGTAAGACAGTTGGCTTGAAAAGAGTAGTCAAATGCCACAGTCACTAGCAGCACAGGCACATTTTAAAATTACGTGAACAATTTTACATTCATAGGCAAATAGTTTTGAGATAGTTTCTTGACTACTGTTTTGGAAGAAAGCGTGCAATTTTGAAAACTCAGTAATGGAAGAACTTACCAGAACTTTGGAGATCATGTTGCTGAGTTGGAGTGTTGTCAAAGACAAGCTAGAGCTGCAAATCCAAATTCGGTGGAGAACTGAGAGAAGTTGTGATTAGAAATGGGTAAAATCCGTTGCTTTTATATCCACGAAAAGCGAAATTCTCCTCCCTCTCCGCACAATTACGTATTAAAAAACGAGGAAAAAGGGGGATCTCTGGCCTAGAATTGCAGAGGAGGGGTTACCCACCCAACGGCCACCGATTGTACATGATATCGCTAACAATTCACCGTACATTGTCTATGGTCAATTGTAAATAAAAAAGCAACATAAGCTCGCATAATGAGGTAGAACGGAATTAAGTACGATTGCAGGCTTTAAATTAACGGTGCGTGAAAAAGCAAAGAGTGAACTCAACATTTTCTTGTAGCATGTTTAGGAGACAGAGTACCCAGGCACAGCCCAAAGCATTCATGACAAAGAAACAGAGGCACTTACATTGTTTTTACTTGAAAAAAGGTCAGGCTTAATTCGTTGAGTAACGCTTATATCATAACGCAATTACCTACATTTCAATTTATTTCCTCCAAATTTAAATAATTAAATAATAAAATGGCGACTTTTTTATATACATATATAACGCACCATGCACCACGAGCAACCGCACTGTGATCAAGCACAAGGTTTCCGATTATTTACGATCACGCATGTTTATGGCGGTTAATTGAAGAGGGTGGACTCCTGTTGTAATTAATTCCCTGTAGGACTCAACCTTATTCCAAATTTCAAAGAGAACAGGAAAGTTGTCCAATTTGTACGGTCCTCTGGTCTAACCCATTACTGATGCGTGTTGTCCAGATACCGCCCTCGCAGGGGTTGCACTTATACCTGTCACATGTTACTTCATCTTCAGGTCAACCGGGAATAGTCATACCAAGGACATCATTGTTGACATCTTTTTTCTCATGTGGTTTTCTGCCTTCTTCAATATCTCCAATATCTCACATACTTTCTGGTTTAGTTTCATACAATTTTTTGGAAAAATCCATGTTTTAGGTGTCCAGAACAGATATGTGAAGAACTACATCAAAGACAATTGACGAAAAATGTTTTCTATTGTTTAAAATTATAGAAGAAGTAAGTCCATAATATTGATTACATTTTTATAAGTATATTATGTATAAAGTAATTAACTATCTAGGTTTCAAAATCGTGTGGAGATCAGAGGTTAATTACCTATTGTGATATTAATGAAACAATTTATGCTAAATTTTTAATTAAAAAAGTATTAAAACTTCACTGCTTATTGAAAATGTCGTTAACCAAAAGCACGACCTCCAACAAATTACGATTACAAGTTCATTGAAGAAAATTGTAGTACTGCATTTCATTTAATTTGGCATTTCTGTGACCATGTACAAATATTTATTAATTTCATTGTATGCATACAGTTTTACCAATTTTGAATACAGCGCTTCGGCGAATCATTACAATAATTGCTTTAATTGGGAAACTTAACCAAAGTGCAAAAACCTGATATAAAAAGCAAGACGAATGATGACAGGAAATGTTTTAGCTTTAAAGACAATCAAATTAAAGCTACTAGAATGGCTATTTTATTGTCATTCAGAAACCTGACTAATTGTTGGATTAACATGAATGATGGCATGACGTGGACAAGAAAAGCATGAGTCTTTCTATAAGAAGTCGGTTGAAAATTGTAAATTACTACTTCATGATAACTACACGACCAGATTTGCTCTTAAGGTGAATCACAACCCTATCACTTTCAATGGGTGAAATTTTAAAACACAATTCCAGGCAAACCAAAAGAGATT
>JAQGAE010002705.1:0-16876 GCA_034696685.1 Julus scandinavius | reverse complement strand
ACCATTTTCTACAATGACAGTCTACCATTTTCTACAATGACAGTCTACCATTTTCTACAATGACAGTCTACCATTTTCTACAATGACAGTCTACCATTTTTTAAAACGTTACCAAAAACGTCTTTAAAATGTCTACCAATTTCTAACTTTGTCTTCCATATTCCAAATTTTTTTCAACTGCCATTCAAACACGTCCACTAATGGACTGACACTAGCTGTCTTGACTACCAGACAGTAGACTATCATCATGCAACGTTTTTGAAGGGTTGACGAAGTAGGGTGTAGTGTCATGGCGATGAAAGTGGTTGACACCCATGCATTGTGCAGCGATGACAAATTGATCCCGTGTGTATAACAACCGTGCATACACGTGCACATGTATTCTATTTTCAGAAATTATAATCACAGTAAATCTTTATCTCAATATCCGTTGTGAAACCTTAAAATCATAAGGAAAGGGGGGGGGGGGGCTAGAGGAAATGATATATTTCATAAAGAGACCTTGGAAATCATTACGTGTTCTGCTCATGCATGCATGAAAGTTGTTCAAAACATCCAACCCACAATTTATGGACATGTTTTTGAATCCATTCAGCAGACTGAACGGTTCATTTACTGCACAAAAAAAGGTCACAGAAATGAACTATCCATTATATACGCATTTCTGCAATTAGCACGTTCAAAGTCGTTACAGTTCGTAGGGACGATTGTTTCTTTTGGTATAAAATTCATTGAAAAGGCGTTGAGGAATTTGAAATTTCTAGTTCACTGACTTTCATTGTGAACTTATCATGTCAGCTAATGTTGCTCAACATGCAGAAAAGACAAAAAAATGGAAAAATTCAAGATCGTATGCATGCTAAAAACATGTGATCTATGATATTTTCTAGAGTGACCTCAATGTGGGTCACGGATGTGTGCCGACCCAGAACACATCACAGAGGAGTGAAACGCGTTTCGTAACAAACCTACCTTGTTGGAAGTGAATTTCATAAAAATGAGATTGGAAAAGAATTGCACACTTTACAACGAATAGAGCGAGAAATCGGCCACAATACAATCATAGATGTTGGTCACGGAATGGATTTCAACCTATAGCTAAAAACCGATTTGAATAGAATTTGTGTAAATATACATGTGCGCATGCGCTAGCTTCATATCCTCACTGCATGATTCAGCAAGGCCATGGACATTAACTGCCCATTGAAGTGTGCACATGCATATTTTCATACATTTATCAAAATCGGTTTTCAGCTAGGATGAAATCAAATCCATGACCACGCACAATGTTGTCAAGTGTCAACCTAGGTACAATGTTCACTTGTTGGAGTGGATAAAATGGCGTAAAAATAAACGAAAGTTCAGGAAACACGCTTGGATTAACTTTTAGCTTCCAAACTGAGATTAACCATATCATCATTTCCTTGAACCAAGCCACGTTCAGAAACAGTTGGTGTTCGTTTATTTATTTATTTTATTTATTTACAATTCACCGCGTTTCACCTTGGTTTGGTTTTGGTTCACGGGCTTTTTGCATGAGGCTCGAAATAAAAAAAAGTATTAAAATTAATCACCATCTCTAATTATTTTTGCATTTTTCGATTTAACGAGCGTGCCAATTAGCAAACAAAAATGTTTTAGGGTGGCTTTTGACAGGTCTACGTCAATATTGTAGGCAGATATAATTTTATAGAGCGATATAACAATGAAATAAAATCAGTCAAAACCAGTTTTGGTATCCGAATAACACTGCATGAGATCTCAAGGATTAAAACACTTTCACCCAGAACCATCTAATGGTCTACAGGGAAATGTTTTCCATGCATTAAATTCATAGCAAAACCACACACTTTCAAGCATAATCTAACAAGTTAACCAGATTTCATTTTTCTATTTACACCCAATTTTTGTTTTTATATCGTGGAAATGGTTGCAGTCGAACTTGCTTAATTGCACAGCGACTAGGTAAGTCAATAATGTGAAATTAACCGGTTTATGTAATTATCCATGTTTTGCTTTAAATGCAGTAGTCCTGGCTCAATTTTTTTACTAAAATCCTAATAAACGAATATTGCACGTGTATGGACAGATTATGTTTACATGTGCACTACACATCTAGTCATATACCTGTACATGAAAATATATATGTGAACAATTATAGCCATATGTGCACTTATGGTCAAAGATATCCAAATGTGCCAAATATATTTCATAAATGGCCCATGCTGGATTGTTCCATCTCAATGTGCAAATATCCGATCACAATTCCATAAAAGTTGCACACGGGGCTTGCGAAATATGTGCATTTATCAGGTTTGTGCAATTATCCGGTTTCATATCATGTACAAAACATAGGGCATGGTGAATATGTGCAATTATCCGGTTTGTGCAATTAAGCGGTGTGCAATTAAGCCGATTCAGGAAAATATTATATTTTTAGAGCGTACATGTATACTCTATACGTGCTTATTCAAATAATTCAATATAAAGATATTTTAGTTTAATTAAAAGTATGCAATAAAATTACATAAGACTTCAATTATGAGAAGCAAATATTGATATTGCATCCTATTTCAAATAAATTATGTTAAATTAACAAATTGATTAATCTTTTGTTCACAAAACAATGATATACCTAAAAGCAGACATGTAAAGAACGAGAAACGACATATTGGAAATCGTTAGTCAAAATTTCAAAACTGTCTCAGTTTGGCATTAATTGTTGTCAGTTAAAATGACGATAATTTATACTAGTATTCATTACATGTGTGGCAGCATGATCCGTGCACACAAGATTTTAACAGTAGTTAAACTAATGACACGTCATCGGTTGCTTTAAAAATTACTTTGACATTATTAAATCTACTGCGTATACAACGAATGAATTGCTCACAAAACTTAAATTCATTAATCGAGAGTAATTCAGCTATGGCTCAGATGACATTTTTTTGTACCTGCGGCATTCAGAGCATTTATACCAGGTAGTCTAACATCGATAATTAATTTTACAGTTAGAAATAGATGCATGACTGGTTTGTAACTTAACCAATTTCAACTTCATTGGTAGAAATGTCATAACAGAAATTCAGGTTTGTAAAAAAAAAAAAATGCAACAAATGTTGTTCAATTTAAATGTGAATGATTAACTGGACAACATTATTTTTTAAATAGGTGGGCGATTTATACAGAATTTAATTTAATTATAAAAGCATGCTTTCACTTTACTGTATCTCAGCACCGGAAGAAAATTTCAATTATCTTTGACCAGAATCATATTCATGCACCACTTCTTTTTAAAATGAACTGGTTTTTTTTAAATTTGTTCTCATTTTGCACGACTAAATGCGAAATACTCATTAGATATATCCATGTGTTTGAAAATAAGTATACCACAACATTTAAGTTTATGCTTACTTACAAACTTCCTGGTTTTGCAGCATTTCTGGGTTCAATTCTTATTATTATTCATCATGTGACAAAATTGATATTTAGACAGAACGGAGACTTGCATAATATTCTCTTAACCCTTTGTGGCCATTCAAATAGGACGGCCTCAAGAGGGGGTAAGGGGAGGAGGGTGACGGACAGGTGGGAGTCAGCTAGGGGAAAATCCATCATGAACATCCACCGATGATGTTATTGGAGTTTTAATGGTCAGAGAAAGGGAAATGGGCACCAGAAGAAATGTGTCTTCAGTCCCAAATATACTTGAATTTTTAAAACCTCTGGAAATTTGGATATTATGTCTAAATTTGTGTTAAACACAAATCGTGTGCAGGAATTCCAGTTCGAGGTTAGGAACTTTCTGTTAATAATATACCAATCTGGAAAAATGTCGTGGAATTCGTAGTGAGGTGTGAGCTTGGAAATGTATAGGATGGCCCTTTGTACGTTTCTGTAAATTTTATGGACTCCCTACTTAAAAAAAAATAATAAAGGACTTCTATGAGGGGTAGGGGGTCTGGGATAAATTCCACACCGTGTGGTCAGTTTTTGAAGGAATTGCGAGGACGTCCTTTTTAAATGGCCACTTTACAAAATGTTATACTCGCTTAAATTGCCATTGTTTTCATCAAACCAAAGTATTGCATAACAATATTTTCACCTTACATCATTTTTTTCATACATTAGCTTGTCTTGTAACTTAGATTCTTTCATGTTTTTTTACATGTATATTTTTTAGGAATAAAGTAGACTACAACATTGAAGCATTTACTGTTAGTTATAAACGTTACGCGTGTAGTAAATTAATAGCAGTTATTTACATGAAACAGAAGTAATATACTTATGCTAACAAGCACATCGTTTTCACCTACGTTTTCGCCCACGAGGCTTATGACAGTTTTTTATGGTTGTCATCCGATCTTCGATAAATGTATATTTATGTGTCCCTGTGTCCTCCTTTCAAATTATTCGAGTTTTTTTGGTAAAAAAAATTAAGAAACGAGAAGGGGAACAGTACATAGAGTGCTTTGGCCTGAAAATGTGCACCAAAATCCATGAAGGGAAGAAATACTGTTTTTTTTTTTCTTCATAAAAATCAAAACTAAAACTAGACCAGTTTTCACCTCCCTGCCCCTGGCAAACCCAAAATTTATTGTCATGATTTCTATTTCATGGTTTCTCAACGTGTTAATAGAAGCTAGCCGAGCAATAGCCGAGAAATCCCCCTCAACAACGTGATCACACTTGATACTTTTATTCATCGCAACTGAAACCGGTGTCATGAATTTTGTATTGCTTTTTGCTATCATCTTGATGGCTCCATCGAGAGTTAAAAAGCATCTAAAGCCGCCCATTTATATCTATCTCGTTTCCACAACGTCGTTAACGAACGACCCCCGCCGAGAAACTCAATTATACCTAGAACACGACCCCCTCTATACATGTTACCTTGTGCATCCAGTGCTACCATCGCTGGGGGGATAAATCGTCAAGTCGGTCATACTGTCCTCCAGACCGTCCAATGGCACCGACTTCAAATATTTACGAGTCCCTGAAGAACAACGACCAATTTTCTCTTAACCAATTATTCTTTCGGTTGAAAACCTGCGAGTGGATATCAGCAATACTGCGAAATGGCATTTCTCGCTTTCTTGGGAATGTTCATGATGGATATAAATGCATTTTACAGAAATTGGTTTGCATGTCCACCGAGAATCCACCATCAAACTGCAATGCTTCTTCAATGTCTCGTCAAACGAAATAAAAGTCTGGATGTTGGTGTGTGACAAGAAAAGATGAAAAATAAAAATAATTTGGTGTGAGACTATAAAAAATATATATATATATTGCAAAATGCAGTAGGGAAACGACGATGAAAAATGGAATGATGAGGACATGCTAATATACCTCCAAGTTTGTTCTTCTTATCCAAACCTCTTATCCAATAACTTAGTAAACATGCAATACGAATATCTACGAAAAAAAGTATGGGTTTAGCCAAACGTGTGCATGCAAAATACATGTAGCCACTCGAAGGAAATAACATTGAAATGTATTTTATTGTAATTTATTTCTTAGCAGTTTTAATGTCTATCGTGAGATGGCACTGCGTGTTATCGATCAGACACTCGTACAGGGTGGCCACACAAAAGTGAACCTTTTTCATAAATTCGTAACTTTTTGTTTTTTAATCAAAGTAGATCCAATTTTGCAGAAATATAGACAACAAATCGGACAAAGATTCGTGATGTCAAAGAGTTAAGACGCCGAATTCTGGCCACTTGGGATGAACGATTAAACAGTAATCGACTCGCCAATTGTACAATGGCGCAAGCGCCTCCGAGCATGTGTTTCAGCGGATGGAGGACACTTTGAGTACAAATTGAAATGGCTGCTTCGGTTGTACGTTTGTTGCCTACATTTGTGCAAAATTTGATTTACTTTGATTAAAAAACAAAAAAGTTACGAATGAAAAATATTTATTTTTGTGTGTGGCCACCCTGTATATGGCGCTGCTAGAAAACTCATCATGCATTTTATGGCAAAAAGTGACTAATTTCTGCCAGTGAGGACGTTGTAGGGTAATTGGTTGAAGCACCCCAAGACAGTCATCAGAAAGGTGTCCTTAACACTAAATACCGATCATTTTCGCTATTTATCTTGAGGTTTAATAGGCATTTTGTTAAGGCTCGACCACTTAATGGCCCTTTAAATCACCTTTTAACGGCTGAAAAAGTATGTTATATGCTGGAAAGCAATTACAAAACAAATTGCCATGTTCCTCAGAGGTCAAGGGTTGTTTGACAATAGATGTCGAAATTCCCAAGAGGGCCACCCACGAATATTTTCTTTGTAAGCCGAAAAATTGAGTAGCCACCATAGTTACGGAAATTAACCTTAAATATTCATTAGAAAAACGCGTTAAAATTAACAAGAATTATATTTAACTTTATATAAAATCATCGACGTTCACAGAGATTCTACAATATGTCTTCACGTGTTTTTAACCCGGAGTATATCTATTAAATTTGAAGAATCTTTGAAGGAGGGGCAGAAAATGCTCATTTTATTATAAAGAAATAAATCAGCTCTTGATTAATTGTTGAAGGTACTGCTTATTTCTTCTTGGTGAAGCTAGAGGTATGCCAAGCAATAAAATTCTAGTCATAATAAGTCACGGAATTCGGATTATCCATCAAATTCCTGCAAAATTGCATATATGTCACCATGCCACAAATTCTACTTATTTTCACGGTATTTTTTCTTTTAAAAATAAATTCATTTTGAAATTTTTGTTTTTGTGAGGTAGCCTGCTGTGACGGTGACATTGATGGTTATCAGAATCTTCTTTAGTTGTCCCGGCAAGGTCAGCATGAGTTTGAATTATACAAAAAATGAATAGGTACTGTTCTCTAGGGTGCGTCATATTCTCAATTGTGGGGTAAAACCTATAAATAATGTTTTATAGTTTTCTCAAAAATTTACTGCAAAAGGATGAAATAATTTTTTGCCGAGACAGCAATAATCACATCAGCAACAGGCTATAAATCGTTAAGACAATGCTCCAGGAACACAAAAACATTGTGGAGAACTTTTTTCCGGATCAGCACCCCCTGGTAGCCTATGGGGTTACAACATCGCATTTCCAACATGGCCGCAATGCTAAAAAGCATTCGAACGTGTGTAAATCTGCAACGCTTTTTGACAATGTGACAATGTGCGCTTCCGGAGTGAATGGGGGCGGCCATATTGGGAATGCCATGCCATATATTGTCTGAAAATATGCAGTACCATAAGTGGAATTTTATATCCGTATATGGAAGAAACATGGACTTGTTCGAAGTATATGGCACAAACTGAATGAATGATAAGGACATAAGAAAAAAAAAGGTCACTCCAATTAAAGATGGGAAACATATTCTTATTCGCTTGAGTCTATTCCTCCATATGTATATACAAATTATATAGGGCCATACATAATATTGTCTGCAAACATTTACGGCCATATAATGCCTAGTACACACTATAGGAAACACGAAACACAAACAAAGTTTTTGCAAACCAAGTTGTCGAAATGTGGTTTGGTGAACCTATTTCCATAAACAGGTTTGTTCAAATGTAGTCGTCCTCACAGGAACTGTTTGCTGGTTCGCCTCGTAGCGCATGGAGTAGAAAGGCCTTGGTAGAAGCGCTTTGACCAGGAAACATGTTTCCTTTGATCTTCACCGCCTCTTGAGCGATCACCATGGAAACACGTTTTTTTGGCCAAATGTTTCCTGAAACTTGGTTGCAGAAATCTGGTTAGCATCCAGATATCGCAGACATATTTGTGAAACCGTGTTTCCTATAGTGTGTGCAAGGCATTAGGCGTTATATACTCTTATTTTAAAGAAACATGAATTTGTTCTAGGTATTTAGCACTTACGGAATGATAAGGACATAAGGGAAAATGGACACTCCTATTCCTCCATAAATATGGACCATGTTCAACAATCCAATTAATAAAAATGAAACCTTGAGGTACTATGAAGGATGAAGGAAAACACCTTAGTAATTATATATAGTAGATATCATGCATATGGTCCAAAGACCTACAAACGAAAACGAAATTTACGAATCTGATTCTGGTCAAACCGCATATAAATGTACTCTACATTAGACGAAAAAAAAAAAAAAAATAGCACGCAATGTGAATTATGTATATTAAAATCCAAATTAGCGTTCATTTTTATTCAAGTGCGTGCATTTTTTTGGTGGGATTCTGAGATGCTTAATCAGGATTATGACCTCAATAAAGAGATGCTATCACGATGTGAAATTGCGCACTTCAATGCCTGCAATCATTATAATTCGGTCTGATGATATTCAGAACGCGAATATGGACTTCTTGTTGGATACATCGCCTATATATGCGGACTGATTTTTTTAAATCCATAAAGTATAATCCCGTTATATTATACTAGTCTTCATGTGGGCTAATTAATGTTTTCCATGTCATGTAGCCAAGTGGAAGCACTTCACAATGGGCCATTGACGTCATCCTTGCGCCCTTCACATGTAATCAAGCCAAAGATTGCAGTCATCAACCATAATGACGGGTGCAATTGAGTATATTGCTGCCACATAGTTGATGTAATTTGAGATTCCTGTGTTTTTGAGAGAACCCAATGTAGGGATAAAGTTTGATAGAGTAGAAAACATCCATGCATAAATTCTTACTGAAACAAGTAGGGCGTTGAGCAGCGCCTGTCAAACAGCTGAAAAGCTGGTTCATCAAATTTAATGAGTTTACTGTTCGATACGATTTGAGCTTATTTGGAACCGGTTAATTAGGCCAAAAGGGGCAATTAATACATAATCAAACGATGCATATTAAGCCAGCGGTGTTAAAAACTGAAATATACAAAATATAACAGCAATATACTTAAACACTTCCAATGATCTGTAATCTTTAAAGTCAGGTTTATATGTAATAAATAAAACCACAACTTTTAAAATGTAGTTTATGACACCTTTTAATGTCATAATTATCGATACCTTTTTTCTTATCAATGAATTAGTCTGCCAATTTGTAGCAATAAAAAGTTGATTTTTTCATACATTGTATAACATGGTACCACTATGGACGGTACGAACGTACAACCATGGTACTAAAACACAATCATGATAAAACAAATATGGCACCAACATGCCATGTAGGAAAATATTATGACAGTCTTTGCCATGAACAATATTTGTATTTTAATATGAAAGTAACTTTGATGAATCAACATCATATATTTGAGGAACTGTAAACTTAAAATCAAATTTGCAACTAATATTTGCATCCGTTTTACTTTACAGACATAATCAGACGAACTGGGAGAAATTTCACCTAAATATCAAGAGATATGAAATGTACGGGGTGGATGACCCCGTCATCGATGATTTGCTGCGTGACATGGCCACACAAAGGATAGTCCATGCAGGTAATTTGCATTCATTTATTGGATATTGCATTTTATTCAGTGATAAATGCCATTGATCCCGTGCTATGTTGATGCCCTGCACAATTAAGCTATTGCATTATCACTACTAATAAGAATCCGTAATTTTCTCTGGGGCTATTGACTGATTAGTTATTTAGGTAGCCATATATACCTTCAATCAAAACATATTTATCATATTTATTCGTCTTATTTAGACGAAAATGCTGGAACATTAACAAATGTACCTAAACTACGAGCATCATCTATCGAAAATGTCTAAACTGTGAGAGCTATCCATCCATCGAAAGTGCCTTAACTAGGAAAGCTATCCATCGAAAGTGCCTAAACTAGGAGAGCTATCTATCGAAAGTGCCTAAATTAGGAGATCCATGGAAACACATCTTATAACTACTAGAACTATCTATCGAAAAATATCTTTAGATAACTAGTTCTCCTAGTTAACATATTTTTCGAAAGTGTCTAAACCAAGTTTAGCTCTCCTTGGAGGGCTCTCCATCAAACGTGTCTAACTACTAAAGTTATCTATCGTCATCTACCTAAACTACTAAAGCTATCTATCGAAAACTATATAAACTATTCCAGTTCCTAACAAAAGAATGAAACATGTATAACAAGTCAAACCTTTGGCGAAAGCTCTAACTCGGTTAAAACGATTTTCAGACTAGCTCTTGTGTACTTTTTCAACGGAATTCCATAAAATGTGATTTCCCTTTTCTAAATCCCAGCTCAGAGTTGATGGATTTTCTGAAAACATTTTACGGTCAAAAGGATTCCTTTCCTTCCTCCACATTGAAAAAAGGGCTCTTTTCGACTCGCTAGATCATCGATTCCCAAACATTTCCCCCGTCACCCGTATACTTTTCCAATACACTTGAATAAATGCCCAGCAATGCGTGATAGTCTTTTACGTAAACGTGCCATGGCACCTTCACCAATAATAATTCAGTTAGCAGGAGGAATTTAAGACTCGCTCGAACCGTTTGGAAAAAACTTTTTCTTTCCAAAATCAACTTCCCTTTTTATTTGCTCGATGAGAAAGTCAGCGTTGGCTTGATCAAATTACCGCGGTATTTTGCAAATCCATCACGTACATCTTTTTTTCTTTTTTTATCCTTTGGTTTTCTGGTGTCTACGTGTGAATGACACAATACATTGAATTACACCTTGGATGTGGTGCTCTCTTGTTTTCTCTTACCCCCCCCCCCCCTCTCCCCCCCTCACACCAACGTGTATCAAAGCATGAATTCAAGTGGATTTCTGCACGTGCCAAGCATTTCCGAATACAAGTGTCCACAGGGCCATTTGTAATTTTATTTATGGTGTTTGCAATGACAAAAACGTGGTGGAAACACCAGAGGTTTAAGAATTACAATCCCCAAGCGAAAATCTCATTAAGATTCTGAGCTATACATTGATCTTCGTTATAGGAGAAATTAATTTTGAATTGTGTGGTCTTTGTTTTCAGAGCAAAAAGATGGTGGAACTCAACTTAAGCTTATCATGGATTTTGAAAATGGAGGACAAGCCCTTTTCAAACCTAAACGGTAAGTGCTGAAGACAGCCAAATGTCAAGCAAATTAATTCAAAGCTCTACATCAGAGTTCTTCAAAACGTTCAATTTCTAAATATTACAGCCCATGTTTGAAATATTCAACATTTTAAAAATTAAGTATTCGGTGTAAAACAAAAAGAATTTTGCCTATATCAACATATACACTGTGAGTCATAAAAACGTAGAACCCAATACAAAGATCACAACTTCGTGAAAAATGCATCGATTTAAATAAAATTTGACACTTACATAGAACAATAGTGTAGGAACAAAAAACTTCTGCCGGACTTCTTCCCATATTTCAACAAGAAGGTGCGCCTGCTCAATGTGCTCGAGAAACAGTTGAACTGCCACAGTTCATCGAACCCAACCACTGGCCACCAAACAGTCCTTACTTGAATCCAACGGACTACAAAATTTGGGGAGTTCTCCAGGAAAAGATTTACAAATCGAAGATTAATAATATCGAAAATTAAAACTACTAATTAAGAAAACTTGGATTGAACTCGACCAGCGTATAATCGATTCGTCAATCAAGGAACGGCGCGTTAGACTCCGGGCTTGTGTAAAGGCCACCGGAGAACATTTTGAGCACATTTTATAGTTCATTTTTGCTCCTACACTATTGTTCTAAGCAAATGCCAAATTCCATTTAAATCGAAGCATTTTTCAAGAAGTTGTGTTTTCTTTTTTATTTTATTGGGTTCTACTTTTTTATGACCCACCGTGTATTTCCCCCATCTGGCACTAAGTCCTTATTTCATTCACTTGAAGTATGTCTACGAATATCGCAAGATATATGTAAGTGTACAGATGTGTATAGTACATGAAAAAAAAAATATTAAGTTTGACGAGTAATGAGGAGAAAAATCAATAAAGCTCGGTTTCAAGTAATATTAGTGCTTTTGTAGTCAGTGAACTGGCAAAATATAATTGCCATATATATCAAAGATGCTTAGCAATTCTACAACAACTGGCATCGTTATGTAGAGAACCTATCATCAAAGATTGATTATACATTAAGAGCTAATTGAGAATTCCAAATCAGGTCTTTCTTTGTTGATATATAACTACAGAAGCCCCTCTTAATCAATTCTGCCTATTAGCCTCTGTATTCATTTTGATAAAGTGGTTCAAACGATTTATTTGCATCAAGTGTTGGCTTTGCAAAGTATAAATATAATCTTCAGACTGATAAAGATAGTGCCAATTAAAACTTATTTTTTTTGACACGATGTCATCCTCGTTCTTGCTAATTGAAAATTCTTCATGCAAATCATTTAAAACTTAACTATGTTATTGAAATAAAGCCAACCTTTGCATATCAAGGTTCATCTGGGCGGAAAAAAACATTGTTTGCTCTTTAGCATAGCCATTACTTCTATTTGTCTTTTACCATGTCTAAAACCATGGACACTGAGCGTGTTCAAAGTATACACTTAGTGAAACTTATGCTTTAATTACAATTAACATAAATTAACCCTCCCATTTAAAAGCTATGGTCAGGTGCACTGCCAAAGAGCTAATATGTGTATTAGCAACACTCATGCAAGTTTCTGTTGATGTCACAGGGGTCTCTTCAGTACAAATATTTTGCATATGGTACATGATTTAGAATGCAGCAATGGGAAGGTTTGAAACATTGCGGCGCACGCAAATCCCTCGGTTAATAATGCGTGGTTAAAACCCCTGGTGGATAGAATAATTTGCAAACACGTCAACATGCCCAACTACTATATCTAGGTTAATAGGGCCATGGAGTTGTGTGTCTAATAAAAGTTGTTTAACAACAGCGTGCATAAACTGAAACATTGCATTAAAGGTTAATGGTGCGGGAATCGTGTAATCACCGTATTTAGAAAACTATTTAGGACTTAAAAGGCGGCACATTTTATATACATATACACTATTGCACTAGTGCCATACTATGTACATCTTCTAAGCTTCACTTACATAAGCAATTTAAACAGAATGTTGCAAACTTGCACTTCCTCCGCCATATTTAAACTTCCATATACAGTAATTAGTTACATAGTGAATTATCCTAAATGTCTTAGTTAGACAGGCTTAACAGTTGATAATGAAACACAAAAATTATATAACAAAAATGTTTTCATTTCAAGTAATGAGAACTGTCAGATTATTAAGTCATTTTACACAAATTTGATGTGAATTCGTTCGTGCCTGTGTAGAAAACTTGGCAGAGTATGAAGCTGTAAAAGAGCTTAATAGGAAAAAAAATTAAAACAGAATAAAATACTGTTCTATCGCAATAGATTTGAAATATACACTGAGTCATAAAAAAGTAGAACCCAATAAAAAAAATTAAACAACTTCGTGAAAAATGCTTCGACATTAACCCAACCACTGGCCACCAAACAGTCCAGACTTGAATCCAATGGACCACAAAATGTGGGGAGTTATCCAGGAAAAAGTTTACAAATCGAAGATTAATAATATCGAAGACTTGAAACTACGAATTAAGAAAACTTGGATTGAATTTGACCAGCGTATAATCGATTCGTCAATCAAAGAATGACGCGTTAGACTCCGGGCTTGTGGAAAGGCCACCGGAGAACATTTTTAACACATTTTGTAATTCATTTTTATTCCTACACTATTTTTCTCTGTAAGTGCCAAGTTTTATTTAACTCGAGGCAGTTTTCTCGAAGTTGTGATTTTTTTTATTGCGTTTTACTTTTTTATGACTCACGGTGTACTTTGAATAGGTGTGAAAATGTTTCTAAAAATATATAATATTTCAGCTTAATGCACAACGCGATAAAATAGTGTAGTTACTGGCGTATTGATAGGCATCACAACCAAAACAATCAACAGTTGCCAGTCTCCGATAATACCATGACTACAAATTACAACGTTAACCGGATGTCCAATATGTCAATGTTGCCAATAGAGTTGTAAAGTTAACAGTTGGACATTTATCGATAAAATACAGATAAAAGCTTGCCTCAAGTCAATTCGTAATAAACCACAATGTAATTACTATCGTAAATATGATTTACTGTATCGCATATAGCATTACTAAAATAATTACAATACACTAGCCAAGTACTTTTCATCTATTTATGGTAGCCGTGGGCACGGAAATTTTTAATTTTTTTTTTTTGCTCATATTTTGAGTTAGCATGTATTCTATCAAAGTGCACGTCAATCGTTTGGCATCCGAGTTATTCATTAATGCTTAAGTGCACTTTATCGATTCCTTTCCATATCATCCATCTACAAAAATGAATTTCAGTCAGATAAAGCCGAACTATTACAGAAATTTTAAAGCCATTCTTCTTCTTTATCACAAAAATCGATGATATTTTAATGAGATGTCGAGGCAACAAGAACAAAAAAAATGGAGTGATTTTTGATGGAATTTCGTCAAGCAAACCCTTCCTGAAGAAAAATTCAAATCCATGAGATTTGGGTTGCCTATATATTTTATGGGTCAAAGGGTTGCAAGGCAGCTCTAATGATAGGGAATTAGCTATTTTAAATACTTTTGAATACTCCATTGTTTGTTTGTATAAAAAATAAAAATTGCTCGATTTTTATTTTCTCATTATTGCAGGTTTGATAGGAATCAAGAAACGCTGCCCAACCACTTTTACTTCGTCGATTTCGAGCGCCACAATGCAGAAGTCGCCGCCTTTCATTTGGATAGGTAATTAACAATTACAATGGAATTTCAGACAATAAATGACTGATAAACTATTGCTCAATTCCCACTTTTGAACGTCTCATGCAAGTTGATTACCATCGAGTAGGGAATCAGATCAAATGCCTGAACTTTCAAATTGATATTATAGAAATAATTGGTCTTACCATTTGTACAATGAATTCACTTAAACTGATTCATCATCATTTTGTAGGATTTTGGGCTTCCGAAGAGCGCCACCTGTAGTCGGACGGACGGTTAACATGTCGTCGGAAATCTACGAAATAGCAGAAGGGGAAACCCTGTTAAAAACATTCTTCATATCTCCAGGTAAAGTGTACTCTCCTTCACTGCTTTACACCAAGTAATTTGAAATTACTCCATAATTTCAAATTACTTTTGTTACTATATAAAGTTAAAAATCCGAAAAATATACAATGCAAAATTCCTTTTATAAAAAAAAAATCCAACTTTGTTTTCCAAGGTAAACTTAACATTAAGCATATTAATCATAATTAATTAAACATTTGTAGAGTAGGTAATCGATTTATATTAAACATTTAGAACAGGGGGTGGTCACGATCCACACAACATTACGAAAATGTAACACCTGGACGACACTTTTTTATACCATTGGCATTATCCAAACCTAAATTAAAAAATAGGGAATTTCACTTTTAAATAAAACTCTGCCTCTTCTGGTAATTTGATGTGTAAAAAGTTCTGTAAGCTTCTACTGACCATGGAGCATTGTAGGACCATTGGGCTATCGCACAAGACTTCGATGAGAAAAGTGGTTAGCAGACCATGGGTTAGACACCCCTGACTTAAGACATTTTCAATTAAGCTTATTTTGGAAAAATTTGTTGAAGGTTTATTATGGTATAAATTCAATTTGTTCTTTTTTTTTTTTTAAATGTGTGAGACTCAAGCGGTAGAAGTGAAACTTCTGATCTCCTAGGAAAAGTTGATTTTATGCATTGCTTTCCATTAGTTAACGATTAACTTCCGGTTGGAGGCGAGAGTAGAAGCTAATTATATAAGCGTTTCCGTGACGTTCGGGGCAATTTGCCTTACAGCACCTATAGTCTCACTTCAAAACATGACATTTCTTCAACTACTTTGTTTACAATTCCATTAAACATTCAGATTATTTTGGACAATATGCGTTCTAAATTGTTTCTCTATGTTAAAAAAAATCACCTTTAGCATAGTTTTTTGGGCACACATTGAAGAAAAAAAGTGTAGCTAAAGATATACAGGGTGGCCCAATAAAAAGTAAGCCATATTTATAAAAATCATAAAATGGATATTTGTTAATGGAATTTATTGAAAATTTTTACATTAAATAGGATACCAAAAAATTCCCTATTTCAAGTTGTATTCAAAGTTAGCACCTTTCTCCGGAAACAGTTTCAAAAATTGTCTAGCACTGTAATTTTTCTTTTTATGCAAAAAACCTATCGCGGTTCTTTCTTCAGTGAACGCCATTTTGAAAGACAAATTCGAATGATTACGTCATTAAAAAACAATGTGAATGAGGGCAATTCGAAACAATATTTGTACAAATTTTCATTAAATTCCATTAACAAATGACCTTTTTATGATTTTTATAAAGTTGGCTTACTTTTTATTGGCCCACCCTGTAGTTTGCCAACTCTTTGTCCATCAACCACAGAATAGACAGACTACTTCTCTTCTTCTTGCCGTATTGCCCAATTTACAGAGTTGAATTGCCACTCATGGATACTTTCTTTGCAGCCAATAATTTGTGTTTTCATGGAAAATGTGGCTATTATTGTGACACTGGCCATGCCATCTGCGGCAATCCAGATACCCTGGAGGGAAGTTTTGCAGCCTTCTTGCCTTCGGCCCTACTGGTTCCCAGAAAAGCCTGGCGACATCCATGGAGGAGGTCATACCACAAAAGAAGAAAAGCAAAGTGGGAATCGGATCCGAGTTACTGCGAATCGGTGCAAAGACAACCACTGTATAGCAGTGGTCGAAGATTATTGGATATAATGGACATGTCCATTTTTGATTTTCTAATGGGTAAGATTGAAATTCAATTCAATTTATTACCCTACAGTCAGCACAAGAGTGCCATGTGGCAGGGGGGTAAATTACCCAATGTACAATGAGTTAGTTACAAACATAAGGAGCGTAAGGTTCTGTACAGGATACATACAGGATCAATAAATAATTAAATAACAACAAAAACAA